>NW_019379496.1:759189-779822 GCF_000648655.2 Copidosoma floridanum
TATCAAGGTCAAAGTTTTCATAATGCACGTTTCTGTTCAAGAGAATCATTATACTCTCACGGCTAATTATACGTTGCCTTATTAATATGCGAAAATAAAAGTAATATATTTATTAAAACAGAAGGATACTACGATTCAGAAATCAAAAATGTTATTTGAAAAAAACTTTTTGATTAGTACAAATACTTTATAAATCTACGTATTTGTTACTTTGATTTAAAAAAAAATTTCAGTCAACTGTTTGTAACAAAATGGGTATTTGTATTCAGAGTTGTGTACGATGAAATTGTATCGAATGAAACATGTTAGTTTTGTTATTGATTTCATAACATTACTAGCCGGAAGTTTTATCGATAACATTTTTGTTTGTTATTTTTTTTATTGTTTCATATTCTCAATACCTTAAAAATTGACATAATAGTTAACTTAAATAAAGACAGAATTAAGTATTTTTCATTATATATAATAATCAATTATTATCAAATTTTCTACGATAAAACTGTAACGAAGAAGACATCTCAGTTTTCTATTGATTTTATGACTTTGTTAGCTGACAAATATATAGAAACATTGTTGGTATAGTTATTTTTTTTCATTTTAAAAACTGTCATTTTTTTTATCATGAGTGTGTGTATTATTACGTGTACGCACAGGAAACATCCTTACTTATTATTGTGTGAAAACTAATACTATTAACATTAAGGCAGTACAAACCTCAACTTTATTTCACCAATAATTATTTATGCATAATCATTTTACAACACGTATACATCAGAAGATCAGGGAAAAGACAGAGAGGTTCTTTAAAATAAAAAAATAAACTATGTAGTCTATGTATTTTTTAGTACATAATTTTAAGTGTATGGGTTTTGAACTATTTTTCTAATTTAGTAATGAATTCAAAGAGTTCTGTGTTTTTGTGGTTATGGCATAACTCTATTCTATAACATATTCTGATGAGAGAGTTAAATAAGGTGGTACGTCCTTGGTTTCTATCATTAAATAATAATGTAAAGTTTTTATTCGTACATGTACTTATATCACGTCATATGAATACGAGTGAAGTAAAATTGTATAAATCAAAGATCATAAGTAAGTGTAAAACATATCTGTTTGTGAAAAATCGGATAAATAAACTTTTTAATAAAAAAAAACTTCAAACAACAAATTATGCAACATGTTAATTGCCTAGTATTAGAAAACTTTCAAATATTATATACTAAAATTAAAAGCTAGCCTTAGGAGTGCTTTTAGTTGCATCCCTAATACTTTCCTCGAAGAACTAGACAAAATTGAAAGGCTACAAAAAACTTATCGTCCAAGAAAGAGACCACGTATTTCTGGTTTGCCTCTTCCACTTTCATGAGAACCTTCGAAAATAGCTAAACGAACGCTAAATCCATTTAAAATTTCGTCTAACTATACTGATATCCCAGACGCAAAAGCCCTGGTTCGCAACTCCTAGGCTATCATTGCTTATCGTTGCATACCCACAACAGCGTAATGGATGTAAGGCCTCCGCACATATAAATACAAACTCTATTAAAGGTCATAAAATTAACATACTTTTATTTATTATCATTTATTGAATTAAGTTTAATAATTATCAAGAAATAATGGATCCACGTTGTGATAATCATGGATTATACTGACATTTATAGTTGTGTCATACTGATACAGACGAGAGGTCTGTTGGAGGTCAGTTGGGAGACAATGAAGTTGGTTCTGGAGGTCTGTGAGGATTTCAATAAAAAATATAATAAGTAAAAGTAATGAAAAAACCAATAGAATTTCACTTTAATATGTGGGGGACTATCAGTATTCCAACAACAATAAATAATTTTTTAATATTTTTCTTTTTTTTTAATTTCGTTGACTTATACTTTTGTGAAATTGTTGAATATATTTTATAAGATAATCTTCTCATGAAATATTTTTACCGCATTCGTGTCAATCATTATTATCTGAAGTATGTACCTATATGGGGCTTTGTCAATGTGTTTCTCTTTTAAATTTTTTTGCCAAGTAACACAACTAATAATTTTACCATTATCATGTTCCTTTTTACGTATGTATCAGTATTAAGAATGTATCAGTGTGTTTGTAAATCTAAAAAAGTAGAGAACAAAATAGTGCTCTTCTTGATGGTCGTTATAGTTTGGGAAGCACGTATTATTCTTTTTTTTTTAACGTAAAAAAATTCTGTCAATAGCTCAGACTGGCGTAGTATTAATATTGCTTATGAAAGGTACGACAAGTCATAGAACGTTTAGACTTCCTTTAGACTTAATATAGAAAGTGCGTTTTTAGAATTTGTAAGCAGTAAAAAAAATTAGGAGAAGTTGTCTAGGTTATTTGGGACAAAGCTTTCATGATTCCAAGAAAAGCCTTAGAAATAGTTGACAGAACTTAAAAAAGTTTATGTTATGCAGAAATATATTTCAAAAATGAATTAATTACTTTCGAAAAAGGTTTTTGTCAAATTTTTTTTAGTCATAAGATCACTAGCCAAAGTCCTATCATACAAAAAACTAATAAATTATGATTTGTTACGATTTCATTCAAAATCTTAAAATTACAAACCAATATTGGTTCTAATTATACAAAATTTCTGAAACTGTTGTTAAAAATTAAGAAATAAGTTATTTAAACTTTTAATATTCCTCATAAATGACTATGAAATAATGTCTATTCTCAAATATGTAGTGATTTTATTAGTTGTATGGTTAACACTTTTATACTTATGTCACATAATGAGTTCACCAGTTTCTTAAAAGATAAAATTTTTCAAAAATTAACTGGATGAACTAGAACATATTACATCACAGGTAGTGCAACATATAAAGGGGTTCATAAGTCAGACAATAGTACTTACATAAATTTTCCAATAGAAATATTGAAAAATATCCATAAAGGTTAACCATCTCATAGAAATAATTCAAAAATTGGTAGAATTGTAATGCTTACTCGAAATTTGAGTACATCTGTCATAAGAATTTCTTAATTATTGAAGTACAACGTACAAGGAGAAATAATACTATGGAAAAGAGTAAGATACAAATTTTTTATTTCAAGCTTAACTAAAAACTCTGGAAAAACCTTTTTACTACCTTTTATTATATATATATATATACTAACAAGTTTTATGTTGTAGATGGTCCTGAAGTATCAGAAAAAAGCTTCTTATATAAAACATAATCGTAGTTTCTTATTTTTAAGAATGAATTCTTTCACGAATGGCTTGGACTGGTATTATCTTCATTTAGTTTCCAAAAGGAATGACTATAAGACTTTTTATTTACGTTTAAATTTAAACAACGTTAAAAGTATTTTTTTAAGAGTAAGGAACAAAAAAATTCAAGAGAAGTTGCTTTATTTACTTGGGATGAGGCTTCCATGATTTCAAAAAAAGCATTAGAAATAATAGATAAAACTTTAAAAGACTTTTGAGACATAAANATGTTAGTTTTGTTATTGATTTCATAACATTACTAGCCGGAAGTTTTATCGATAACATTTTTGTTTGTTATTTTTTTTATTGTTTCATATTCTCAATACCTTAAAAATTGACATAATAGTTAACTTAAATAAAGACAGAATTAAGTATTTTTCATTATATATAATAATCAATTATTATCAAATTTTCTACGATAAAACTGTAACGAAGAAGACATCTCAGTTTTCTATTGATTTTATGACTTTGTTAGCTGACAAATATATAGAAACATTGTTGGTATAGTTATTTTTTTTCATTTTAAAAACTGTCATTTTTTTTATCATGAGTGTGTGTATTATTACGTGTACGCACAGGAAACATCCTTACTTATTATTGTGTGAAAACTAATACTATTAACATTAAGGCAGTACAAACCTCAACTTTATTTCACCAATAATTATTTATGCATAATCATTTTACAACACGTATACATCAGAAGATCAGGGAAAAGACAGAGAGGTTCTTTAAAATAAAAAAATAAACTATGTAGTCTATGTATTTTTTAGTACATAATTTTAAGTGTATGGGTTTTGAACTATTTTTCTAATTTAGTAATGAATTCAAAGAGTTCTGTGTTTTTGTGGTTATGGCATAACTCTATTCTATAACATATTCTGATGAGAGAGTTAAATAAGGTGGTACGTCCTTGGTTTCTATCATTAAATAATAATGTAAAGTTTTTATTCGTACATGTACTTATATCACGTCATATGAATACGAGTGAAGTAAAATTGTATAAATCAAAGATCATAAGTAAGTGTAAAACATATCTGTTTGTGAAAAATCGGATAAATAAACTTTTTAATAAAAAAAAACTTCAAACAACAAATTATGCAACATGTTAATTGCCTAGTATTAGAAAACTTTCAAATATTATATACTAAAATTAAAAGCTAGCCTTAGGAGTGCTTTTAGTTGCATCCCTAATACTTTCCTCGAAGAACTAGACAAAATTGAAAGGCTACAAAAAACTTATCGTCCAAGAAAGAGACCACGTATTTCTGGTTTGCCTCTTCCACTTTCATGAGAACCTTCGAAAATAGCTAAACGAACGCTAAATCCATTTAAAATTTCGTCTAACTATACTGATATCCCAGACGCAAAAGCCCTGGTTCGCAACTCCTAGGCTATCATTGCTTATCGTTGCATACCCACAACAGCGTAATGGATGTAAGGCCTCCGCACATATAAATACAAACTCTATTAAAGGTCATAAAATTAACATACTTTTATTTATTATCATTTATTGAATTAAGTTTAATAATTATCAAGAAATAATGGATCCACGTTGTGATAATCATGGATTATACTGACATTTATAGTTGTGTCATACTGATACAGACGAGAGGTCTGTTGGAGGTCAGTTGGGAGACAATGAAGTTGGTTCTGGAGGTCTGTGAGGATTTCAATAAAAAATATAATAAGTAAAAGTAATGAAAAAACCAATAGAATTTCACTTTAATATGTGGGGGTCTGTAGATGATCTGTGGAGGGACTGTAAAGAAACTGTAGGAGGTCTGTATGGGGTCGGTAGGTGGGTTGAATGTCCCACACAAACAAGCACACGTATAATCTAGGTATATATATAGATGTATGTATATTATATAGTTTCAAAAAAGAGGTTTGCCTCGTGCTCGTCTTTTATAACGTTTAATCCTGGAAACGAACTTTTAAAATAGAATAATAATTAAATCTGCTGTGGTACCTTGTAAGGATCAAATTTTTAAACATTTATTCGATAAAGCCATGAAGATGGTCTTAACAACAAGAAAAATCTGCACTTGAAAATGAATAGAAATTTTTTTGATTCTGAAATTTAAATTTTCAACAGTATTAAAAAAAACGTCCTCAAATCGCAGATTAAACACTGTTTTGGATAATATTACGTACATAATATGAAATTCATAGGATTAAGTAATAGTTAATAATTTATTAGTTGCACCGTATAATTCCTTATTAACTAAATGTAAGTACCATTTGGAAGTTGAGTGCCAGGCATCAATAAAAAGTATAAAATACACTTTTAATTGCTGGAGGTGATGGACTATTTTTTAAATTGAAAAAAAAAAGTAGAAATCACAAGATTAGTAATGAGTTTTAAAAATACGTTGACAGTAGATATTTAACTCACAGAGATAACAAAAATTTTGAAAGTGATTGTATTAAAAAAAATTCTACATAAGTAGGAAACTTTTCCAATAGTTTAGTTTAAATTAACTAAAGATCACGATTTATATAGAAGTATAGTATGTGTTAATTCTCCTCAATATTACATTTTTGACAACAAAATGGAAAGATAGAAAAAATTACGACAAGTAATACAAGAATAATATCACTATGTGTCGATTAAATGTTTAAAAAACGTGCTTTTTGATTGAAACATTCGAAAAAATAGATTGAAAATTACTATAAAAATGTTAAAATAACGACTATTAGAATAAGTTCAATGTAGAAAACTACGTACGTAAAAATTATACATAATAATTAAGAAATTTTTATTTTAAGTAACAGTAGTAAAGGATTGGTACACATAACGTAAAAGTGGGTGAAACTTTTCATATACCAGGTATGTCTGGAAAGTATCAGGCCTCCATCTACAACTCCATGCTGGCGTTGTTCTGCCTCATCCAGTGAATGGTATCCTTTAAAGTTATCACCATTTTATTGAACAGCATGGTTCCGGCGATAGTCCCATTTCTCAAAACAGTCTTGGAATTTATTTTTAGGGATTCCTTTGAGTTATGTCGACCCATTATTCTCAACCACCGTCTTGTTATCAAATCGCTGTTCTTTAATTGACTTTTTAAGTTTTAGAAACAGCCAGAAGTTACAGGGTGCTATGTCAGAGCTGTACGGAGGTTGTCGCAGTAATGCGACACTGTGTTCAGTCAAAATCTGTTGCACAAGATTCGATGAATGTTCTAGCGCATTATCGTGATGAAGAAGCCAGCCACGACGGCGTACAGTTGTAGAGGTGGGCCTGATACTTTATGGATGGACCTCTTATATATATATATATATACATATATATATATATGTTTATAAAAAGTCACTTGTGCAGACTTAATGTGCTTTTAAGATACGTATTAATAACATGTAGAATCATGCGAACGTCCGCATTATTACCCTTTTGTTTTCATAATTACCCTAACATACATGTGATTGTCCATATAAGTCACCTCTGCACACACCCTTACACACACAAACACACACACATATATACATATATATATGGGACTTTCCACGTCAACGCGAACGCTCAAAAAATGGATTTTGCTTTTATCTAGCGCAATCGATAGTACTCATCGAGAAAACAATCCCCTAATTTTCTCAGATTTTTTGACCCACCTTATAACCGTCAGTGACGGTCACAAAATCGGAATTTTTCTCTCTAGACCAAAAATCATTATTTTTTCTCTGGAAAATTGAAAAAAAAATGTACAATATAGGGGTGGTTTTGATGTATTTTTTTGCGTAGATTAGGATTAAAATATTGACAAAATGTTTGGGGGTGGTTTACACTTCTAAATTGCCATTTTCAAGTTAAAAATCAAAATTTCGAAAAGTATGCCATGATTTTTTATTTACTTTTTTCATCGCCTTTCATTTCGTCAAAGTCGCATAATGGGCGTCACCCGTTATCATGCCCAAAACAAAGGTTGAGGGCAAAACTCCATGAATTTACCATTATATCTTGTTGCATAACACAAAAATAATCGAGTTTCGTATGTATTCCTACGTTTTTGAGGTCGCTAATTACGAATCAAGGGTTAAATTTTTAAAAAACGAAATGGCGGATCCAATATGGGGGCCAACTTTTGTAAAATGCAAAAATTTTTAAGTTCTAAAAATACTACTGTAATCTACATCGAATTCTACGTAAAGAATGTATTTTTTATATTTTTTACTAAAGTCGCCGTTACAGAAAAAAAAATTGATAAGAATTTATTTTTATAATATATACATTATTACCAGTCAATTGAATCTTTAATGATGTTAGAGAATTTAAAAATACCATTTGATTAGGCAGGAGTGGATCAGTGAGAAAACGGTTTTACATAACAATTCCAGCATAAAAAGTAGATACATGTGTTCTTACAAAAAATACAATGGTTGGGGTACAAGAACAGTTAGAATCAAAGATGCATCGTACGAGTAAAAGAAAAAAATATGTTCGTTCGCAAACAAGGCTGATCTGAATCACCTAGCAACATGGCATCTCTTATCGGTAGTACATTTTTGTGAGGAAGCCACTGTGGGATGTATATATACACGTCATACTTCATGTGTGACAAATGCATGCACATATATACATACACGTCTGCTCAGCAGCGTAACATGCGTAACTCAAGAAAACAAAGAAATGATTACGACTTAACACCATTTATATCTGCACTATCCAATCGAATAAATTTCTAAAGAATAACTTTACGTTATTAATTATAAATCTAATCATAATAAACGAGACATAACCATAGTTTATTTATAAAAACGATAAGTGTGCGCTTACACTGGGGTCGGGCTCAGGTCTTCGATATAAGAAATACCATTCGAAATTGACCATTACGTATCTACAATATTTATGCATATAGGTTAACAACACAGAGTAAAAACTCATTAGTGGGACGGTTATCTCGAAGAGTATTCTGTATTAGATCTAAATCAGACCCCAGTTGGGTCTGAATTCAATTCTTCGAAATCTCGCTTAACATGTAAATTTTTGCATAGTAACAGTGTTGGTTTCAAGATAGCGGAAAAAGGTCCCCCCACCACTCTGCTGCCTCGAAAGAGTAGTAGGGGGACGTCTTTTCGGCCACGGCTGCTCGACCGTGGCCGAGCGTCGTCTGCTGAGATAGTGGTTCTCACATTCTTTATTATGAGCCACTTGTAAACACATAAATATATGTACTCCAAGATATCACGATGCCCGGATGCCGGATTGTCACCGAGCTCCTGTCGAAAATATACGTATTGTGTGTTTGCAAACAAAAGCCATGTCAGGATGGTAATCCGAGATCGAGAAAGCTGCTCCAGCTTCCTGACACGATTTGTTACGGTTCCTGCTGTAGCTGCATATTTTCCTGGAGAAGTGGTATGAATCGGAGTGTTCGCTATACGTATTGGCAACAGCTGGCAAAATTTTACTGTGTTTGTGTACTTTTAAGATGTATGATGCATATTATTTGCAAAGTTAAAAAGTGATGGATGATTTCACTTATTCAAAGTGTCACTCATCAAATTTACATGATTCACAGGTAATTTCTGAATTTTTTCCAGTACATGTCAAAAGTTAATTTAATTTATTTCCATTATTTACACTTAGATTGCAGTGCAAGTAAAAACAAGTTTTTAATTTTTCATGTCACAGTAATAAATTGCAGTGATAGCCAGTGTGTCAATAAGTTCTTGTGCAAGGTACGTAGTCATACATTTTTACTTGAAGCTTGCAGTAAGGATGGAATTGTATTTGGATGGCTGATGAGAGGTATCTCTGAAAATCTGTCATGGTGTATGCAAACATACTTTGTAATGCTTTAACAAGTGATGGTGGCCTGCAGTGTGTCGCTAATAAGATTTGCGGAATTATCAGGTACTTTAAAGTGTCATTACTTTCAAAATGTCACTTATCAAATGTACATGAGTCATAGGTATAGATTCTAAATAGTCTTTCAAGTCCATGTCTTTAAAGTTAGTTTTATTTATTTTTATTATTTACATTCAGATTTCAGTGAAGGTGAAGAAAAGTTTCTAAATCATCATACCACAGTAATAAATTGCAGGGAAAGCCAGTTAGTCAATGATTTCCTGTACCAAGTACGTAGCCATACATATTGTCGCCAAGCCTGCAGTGAAGATGAGATTATATTTGGATGGATGATTAAGAAGTACTGATCACCTGCACTTGTTTAGTATGTTTTTTTTTTTTTTTTTTTTCTTCTCGGGTTACCGCAACAGCCTATTGGCCAGGTCACCGGGGCCACCCACTCACCACCTATGTGTGGGGGTGTATTGCCACACCCATTTATCAATCCTTCTCTAGTTGAAACCATACCAAATCATGGGCACAGTGTATCTCCGGTGCTGACACTCTCTGCACCGGAGGGGAGTGTATCGGATCCACTCGTTACTATGTAGCCTTTCCCCGGAGAAGACTCCATATTTCAGGACGTCCCTTCCTCGCCGGTTAAGCCAGCGCTCTCTGCCGAAGCATTGGATCCAGGCTAATTAGCATCCCTGGAGAAGCCCCATGTTTTAGGGACCACTCCTCGCCGGTAAGGCCGGCGATCCCTGCATGGCATCGGATTCGCTTATCCCTACCTATAGCCTTAACACTGTTTTGCATTCACCCAGGCCCAAAGACCTGTGGAGCCAGGAAAAAACCCTGAGATTACTCTGAAGAAAAATTTCACGGAAAAACCCACCCCGAAACAGCTGGGGTTGACAGGAACTTTTTTGAAAACAGTTTTTGAAAAACGGGCATGGAAGATGAGCCATGCAGGATTATCAGGCACTAAAAAACCTCTTTCCTTAAACTTTTTGGCAGTATTATTCACATTGAACACCAAGTGTGCCTATATCACTAGTGATGAGTTCACGGTGTTGATCAGGCTATTTAATTGCATACACCACCTTTAAAAAGAAAAACATGAAAATCTTAGGCAATGCGCACCGTGGGACTTAAAACAATGATCATGTCATTCTACGTACATCAACAGGGACAATTGCCACATCCACAAGTTTTTAATCAAAGCACATGATGAAGAAAAATTTCTATTCGGATAACTTACATCAACCGTCACCTGATTAGTATTAATGTAAGCGTACCCATACATTTTTACTTCGCATGCCTATACGGTAAAGATGAAATTTATTAATCCTAAATCATAAATTATTGCAGGTATTTATCAAGTCCTTTAAATTAGGCGGCTATTTCATAATTTTTGAAAATGTTTTTTTTTTATTCGCATCTCTCAAGTTACAGTTCTAGTACGTACGTACATAAAATTTTAGATTAATCGTTTAGCAGTGACAGATTGTAATGATCATTTATGTACAGTAGATGATCGAAACGGGCAATTACTTAAGTATAATATTGTATTTGCTGTACTGCAGGAATATAATACAGTAAAAATACAAAACTCATCACGTACAATTGTCATTTAATGCTACTTACTAAATTACTTATATTGAAAAAAATTTCAATAAATTCTTAATGCAATAGTAATTTTCAGTGCTTCATAATAATATTCCAAGCCTTGTCTGTCATTTTGGTCCATATAATAGCAAAATAATGGGTACTTAGGTTGTCTACATTATATTAACTAATCAAGATAGTGCAGATTGGTCCTTAACATTGGATTTGATAGCTTCGACACAGGCAAGTCATCTCCCTCGTTCATTTATATCCTAATTTTTTAAAATTTTTATTTATTTATGTCATGCTATGAAGTAAATTATTTACATTATTGGTTAAGTACAAGTAAAGTAACAATAACTTTTGTACCTATCAAACATTAAAATTTTATTGTCAAGTTAAATAATTTACAATAACAAAACAAATTCCAATATTTGATTACTTGTTGATATGTTTATGTTTTTTAATTTAATTTATCATTAATAATAAAAAACTGTTTGGTTTCTAATTGTTGATGCTAACTCACCTAAGGGCGTATTTTATTTATCAAGAATCAAAAAAAATACTAATATACTATCCAATTTAATAATATAAAAGCCCAAAGCTTTGTGAAAAGCTCTCTTCTAAACTTGGCGAACTAAATAAAATATGCTCTTAAGCGAGCAAACGTCGGCGATGAGAGCCCCTATACTAATGTACTGTACTAATGACTACCCTACTGTCTCTAATCTCTGATGCTTACTTGCCTGAAAGCATATTTCATTAGTCATTCATAATCAAATCTGTTCAGTTACTTATCGCCGATACTTACTTGCCTGAGGGCATACTTTATTTTCTGATAATACTAAAATCTATGAGGTTTTTAATCGCCGATACTTACGCGTTTAAGATCGTCTTTTATTCACTAATAATAATAAAATCTGTTTAGTTTCTTATCGCTGATGCTTACTTGACTAAGAGCATTTTTAATTTATCAAGAATCCTAAAAAATACTATTAAACTATCCTATTTCACAACATAAAACTCCAAGCTCTGTGAAAAGCTTTCTTCTGAACTCAGCGAACTAAACTTTTTTTCTTCCGATCTCGGTAAACTGGACTTGTTTCTTTTCGAGACTGTGAACTGGATTCATTTTCCTTGGAACCTCAACTAAGCTTATTTTCATTCAAAGCGACGAAATGAAGTAAGTAAATAAACAACATTTTCCGTTGGTAGCACTGTTGCATGATTTTGGAAGGTGGGAATATTTTTCAGACAATTTAACATAAGGATACCATGGAAATTAAAAAAAAAATATTCGATGTGTCATAAGTTTGATGCAATATTTAGTAAGGAAACATCGGCTTTTTTGCGATTTCTGAAATCCTCGCAGTAAACAACTGCAACCATGACATATAACTTTATTTAGATCCAAACGAAAACTATGCCCTTTTCTCGAGCCGGACAAAGTCTATGTCCTTTTCACAGCCCGGACGAAGATTGCGCCTTTTTTCCGAGTCTGAGCGAAAACTATGCTCTTTTTGTTAGCTTGAACGAGAACTATCATTTTTGTATCCAAGTATAAATCATCATTTTTTCCCTTCTGAAACGAATACTAGAGTATTTACTAATAATTGTAAATGCATCAATAATACATAATAATTAAATACGTTAACCGTGTGGGAAATCACTAATTATAATAACTAACGTACGGAAAAACAGATTTTCAATTGATTTCATTTAAATGTTAATGTAGTAGGTCCAAATTCAGTCAAAAGTTTTCAATATATGTGTTGCAAACCTGTGAACGCATATATTTATTAACATTCTTGTAATGTTTTATTGCATACCAGTTCATCCATGAAAAAGAAAATTGATTAAATTGAAAAACATAAACATATCAACAAGTAATCAAATATTGAAAGTTGTTTTGTTATTGTAAATTATTTAACTTGACAATAAAATTTTAATGTTTGATAGGTACAAAAGTTATTGTTACTTTACTTGTACTTAACCAGGAATGTAAATAATTGACTTTATAGCATGACATAAATAAAAAAAAGTTTTTAAAAATTAGGATATAAATAAACGAGGGAGATGACTTGCCTGTGTCGAAGCTATCAAATCCAATGTTAAGGACCAATCTGCACTATCTTGATTAGTTAATATAATGTAGACAACCTAAGTACCCATTATTTTGCTATTATATGGACCAAAATGACAGACAAGGCTTGGAATATTATTATGAAGCACTGAAAATTACTATTGCATTAAGAATTTATTGAAATTTTTTTCAATATAAGTAATTTAGTAAGTAGCATTAAATGACAATTGTACGTGATGAGTTTTGTATTTTTACTGTATTATATTCCTGCAGTACAGCAAATACAATATTATACTTAAGTAATTGCCCGTTTCGATCATCTACTGTACATAAATGATCATTACAATCTGTCACTGCTAAACGATTAATCTAAAATTTTATGTACGTACGTACTAGAACTGTAACTTGAGAGATGCGAATAAAAAAAAAACATTTTCAAAAATTATGAAATAGCCGCCTAATTTAAAGGACTTGATAAATACCTGCAATAATTTATGATTTAAGATTAATAAATTTCATCTTTACCGTATAGGCATGCGAAGTAAAAATGTATGGGTACGCTTACATTAATACTGATCAGGTGACGGTCAATGTAAGTTATCCTAATAGAAATTTATCTTCATCATGTGCTTTGATTGAAAACTTGTGAATGTGGCCATTGTCCCTGTTGATGTACGTAGAATGACATGACCATTGTTTTAAGTCCCACGGTGTGCATTGCCTAAGATTTTCATGTTTTTCTTTTTAAAGTTGGTGTATAAAATTAAATAGCCTGATCAACACCGTGAACTAATCACTAGTGATCTAGGCACACTTGGAGTTCAATGTAAATAATACTGCCAAAAAGTATAAGGAAAGAGTTTTTTTAGTGCCTGGTAATCCTGCATGGCTTATCTTCCATGCTCGTTTTTCAAAAACTGTTTTTAAAAAAGTTCCTATGCATCTCCGGCTGTTTCTAGGCGGGTTTTTCCGTGGAATTTTCCTTCAGAGTAATTCCAGCGTTTTTTCTTTGCTCCACAGGTCTTCGGGCCTGGGTGAATGCGAAACAGTGTTAGGGCTGTAGGTAGGGATTAGCAAATCCGATGCCATGCAGGGATCGCCAGCCTTACCAGCGAGGAGTGATCCCTAAAACATTGGGCTTCTCCGGGGATTCTAATNAATTTTTTTTTTTTAATATTAGATGTACAAACGTAACAGACATTGGAAAAATTTTTTACGCTCTACAGTTAATTTCACATGTGTTTTTATTAAAAAATAATGAACTAGTTTGCGTTCGTAATTGAGGTCGAATTATATTAATTAATCATCTACAAGATTCGCAGTTCTGTTAAGATTAATACGTGCAATGAATATCCCTTTAGACAAATTTTTAATGCAGCCGCATTTGCCAATTTGCGTAATGCGTCTGTTGCAAGCCCGAAAAATGCAGAGAGAAAATACGTTAATGTGACAAATTATTGACTTGATATGACAACCATGACAACATGACAAAACAAATAGACTGCTAGACAGTGCTGACTAAGATGGCTCCCTATCACTACATAGCATTCAAATTGTATGAATTTATAAAATTGACTGATTAAATGTAATGATAGAGATAGTGTACTATGGAAAAGGGGTAATTGATGAGACTAAAACAAATTGTCACGTAAAATTTATTATGAAGTAATTGAGTACCATCCTTGATTGTAGAATCATACTTATGAAAGACAACTCGCTTCGTGCAGCACTCTTAAACAGCGCTGCCTTGTATGGGTAAAAACGTCAGTACTAACTTATGAGGACAGCATACCCTATTTTCAGTCATGACCTCTCATACAGTTTTTGAGGCATTAACGGATCTCTTATATTTAAGTTAAGTTTTTTTAGTGTTGTGGACAAGTTTTGATCCAACAGTAATTTTTCCTCCACTTTAAACTGAGAAAAGTTTTTACATAAGTTTTACGTAAATCAACACCTGGGAAGAAAATAAGTCCAGTTCACTGAGCTTGGAAGAAAAAACGTCAAGTTTTCCAAGCTCGGAAAAAACAAGTTCAGTTCGCCAAGTTTAGGAGAGAGCTTTTCACAAAGCTTTGGGCTTTTATGTTTTTAAATTGGATAGTTTATTAGTATTTTTTATGATTCTTGATAAATAAAATACGCTCTTAGGCGAGTTAGCATCGACAATTAGAAACCGAGCAGTTTTTTATTATTAATGATAAATAAAATGTGCTCTTAGGCGAGCAAACGTCAGCGATTAGAAACCCTACACTAATGTACTGTACTGATGACTACTCTACTGTCTCTAATCTTCGATGCTTACTTGCCTAAAAGCATATTTTATTATTCATTCATACTCAAATCTGTTCAGTTACTAGTTGCTAATACTTACTTGCCTGAGGGCATATTTTATTTGCTGATAATACTAGAATCAATTGGGTTTCTAATCGCCGATACTTACGCGTCGAAGATCGTCTTTTATTCACTAATAATAATAAAATCTGTTGGGTTTCTTATCACCGATGCTTACTTGATTAAGAGCATTTTTAATTTATCAAGAATCCTAAAAAATACTATTAAACTATCCTATTTCACAACATAAAACTCCAAGCTCTGTGAAAAGCTTTCTTCTGAACTCAGCGAACTAAACTTTTTTTCTTCCGATCTCGGTAAACTGGACTTGTTTCTTTTCGAGACTGTGAACTGGATTCATTTTCCTTGGAACCTCAACTAAGCTTATTTTCATTCAAAGCGACGAAATGAAGTAAGTAAATAAACAACATTTTCCGTTGGTAGCACTGTTGCATGATTTTGGAAGGTGGGAATATTTTTCAGACAATTTAACATAAGGATACCATGGAAATTAAAAAAAAAATATTCGATGTGTCATAAGTTTGATGCAATATTTAGTAAGGAAACATCGGCTTTTTTGCGATTTCTGAAATCCTCGCAGTAAACAACTGCAACCATGACATATAACTTTATTTAGATCCAAACGAAAACTATGCCCTTTTCTCGAGCCGGACAAAGTCTATGTCCTTTTCACAGCCCGGACGAAGATTGCGCCTTTTTTCCGAGTCTGAGCGAAAACTATGCTCTTTTTGTTAGCTTGAACGAGAACTATCATTTTTGTATCCAAGTATAAATCATCATTTTTTCCCTTCTGAAACGAATACTAGACTATTTACTAATAATTGTAAATGCATCAATAACTAAATACGTTAACAGTGTAGAAAATCATTAATCATAATAACTAACGTACGAAAAAACAGATTTTCAATTGATTTCATTTAAATGTTAATGTAGTAGGTCCAAATTCAGTCAAAAATTTTCAGAATGTGTGTTGCAAAGCTGTGAACGCATGTATTTATTAACATTCTTGGAATGTTTTATTGCATACCAACTCATCCATGGAAATGAAAATTGATTAAATTGAAAATCATAAACATATCAACAAGTAATCAAATATTGGAATTTGTTTTGTTATTGTAAATTATTTAACTTGACAATAAAATTTTAATGTTTGATAGGTACAAAAGTTATTGTTACTTTACTTGTACTTAACCAATAATGTAAATAATTTACTTCATAGCATGACATAAATAAATAAAAATTTTAAAAAATTAGGATATAAATGAACGAGGGAGATGACTTGCCTGTGTCGAAGCTATCAAATCCAATGTTAAGGACCAAACTGCACTATTTTGATTAGTTAATATAATGTAGACAACCTAAGTACCCATTATTTTGCTATTATATGGACCAAAATGACAGACAAGGCTTGGAATATTATTATGAAGCACTGAAAATTACTATTGCATTAAGAATTTATTGAAATTTTTTTCAATATAAGTAATTTAGTAAGTAGCATTAAATGACAATTGTACGTGATGAGTTTTGTATTTTTACTGTATTATATTCCTGCAGTACAGCAAATACAATATTATACTTAAGTAATTGCCCGTTTCGATCATCTACTGTACATAAATGATCATTACAATCTGTCACTGCTAAACGATTAATCTAAAATTTTATGTACGTACGTACTAGAACTGTAACTTGAGAGATGCGAATAAAAAAAAAACATTTTCAAAAATTATGAAATAGCCGCCTAATTTAAAGGACTTGATAAATACCTGCAATAATTTATGATTTAAGATTAATAAATTTCATCTTTACCGTATAGGCATGCGAAGTAAAAATGTATGGGTACGCTTACATTAATACTAATCAGGTGACGGTTGATGTAAGTTATCCGAATAGAAATTTTTCTTCATCATGTGCTTTGATTAAAAACTTGTGGATGTGGCAATTGTCCCTGTTGATGTACGTAGAATGACATGATCATTGTTTTAAGTCCCACGGTGCGCATTGCCTAAGATTTTCATGTTTTTCTTTTTAAAGGTGGTGTATGCAATTAAATAGCCTGATCAACACCGTGAACTCATCACTAGTGATATAGGCACACTTGGTGTTCAATGTGAATAATACTGCCAAAAAGTTTAAGGAAAGAGGTTTTTTAGTGCCTGATAATCCTGCATGGCTCATCTTCCATGCCCGTTTTTCAAAAACTGTTTTCAAAAAAGTTCCTGTCAACCCCAGCTGTTTCGGGGTGGGTTTTTCCGTGAAATTTTTCTTCAGAGTAATCTCAGGGTTTTTTCCTGGCTCCACAGGTCTTTGGGCCTGGGTGAATGCAAAACAGTGTTAAGGCTATAGGTAGGGATAAGCGAATCCGATGCCATGCAGGGATCGCCGGCCTTACCGGCGAGGAGTGGTCCCTAAAACATGGGGCTTCTCCAGGGATGCTAATTAGCCTGGATCCAATGCTTCGGCAGAGAGCGCTGGCTTAACCGGCGAGGAAGGGACGTCCTGAAATATGGAGTCTTCTCCGGGGAAAGGCTACATAGTAACGAGTGGATCCGATACACTCCCCTCCGGTGCAGAGAGTGTCAGCACCGGAGATACACTGTGCCCATGATTTGGTATGGTTTCAACTAGAGAAGGATTGATAAATGGGTGTGGCAATACACCCCCACACATAGGTGGTGAGTGGGTGGCCCCGGTGACCTGGCCAATAGGCTGTTGCGGTAACCCGAGAAGAAAAAAAAAAAAAAAAAAAACATACTAAACAAGTGCAGGTGATCAGTACTTCTTAATCATCCATCCAAATATAATCTCATCTTCACTGCAGGCTTGGCGACAATATGTATGGCTACGTACTTGGTACAGGAAATCATTGACTAACTGGCTTTCCCTGCAATTTATTACTGTGGTATGATGATTTAGAAACTTTTCTTCACCTTCACTGAAATCTGAATGTAAATAATAAAAATAAATAAAACTAACTTTAAAGACATGGACTTGAAAGACTATTTAGAATCTATACCTATGACTCATGTACATTTGATAAGTGACATTTTGAAAGTAATGACACTTTAAAGTACCTGATAATTCCGCAAATCTTATTAGCGACACACTGCAGGCCACCATCACTTGTTAAAGCATTACAAAGTATGTTTGCATACACCATGACAGATTTTCAGAGATACCTCTCATCAGCCATCCAAATACAATTCCATCCTTACTGCAAGCTTCAAGTAAAAATGTATGACTACGTACCTTGCACAAGAACTTATTGACACACTGGCTATCACTGCAATTTATTACTGTGACATGAAAAATTAAAAACTTGTTTTTACTTGCACTGCAATCTAAGTGTAAATAATGGAAATAAATTAAATTAACTTTTGACATGTACTGGAAAAAATTCAGAAATTACCTGTGAATCATGTAAATTTGATGAGTGACACTTTGAATAAGTGAAATCATCCATCACTTTTTAACTTTGCAAATAATATGCATCATACATCTTAAAAGTACACAAACACAGTAAAATTTTGCCAGCTGTTGCCAATACGTATAGCGAACACTCCGATTCATACCACTTCTCCAGGAAAATATGCAGCTACAGCAGGAACCGTAACAAATCGTGTCAGGAAGCTGGAGCAGCTTTCTCGATCTCGGATTACCATCCTGACATGGCTTTTGTTTGCAAACACACAATACGTATATTTTCGACAGGAGCTCGGTGACAATCCGGCATCCGGGCATCGTGATATCTTGGAGTACATATATTTATGTGTTTACAAGTGGCTCATAATAAAGAATGTGAGAACCACTATCTCAGCAGACGACGCTCGGCCACGGTCGAGCAGCCGTGGCCGAAAAGACGTCCCCCTACTACTCTTTCGAGGCAGCAGAGTGGTGGGGGGACCTTTTTCCGCTATCTTGAAACCAACACTGCATAGTAATGAGACTACGCATGTACGTACCCAATCTCCGTTCCTGGTTATTATATAGGGACTAAGTAGTAAGAAAGTAGTATATGTTGTGTACTGTATATGCACATGTAAATCAGTATATGCAGTCAAGCTAACCCAACCTCATTTTTCATTTAGTGAACTTTAAAATTGCAGGCAGGGGCTCCTTAGTTCCGTCTTCCTTATAGTAGCTATTAATAATAAAAGAAAATTTAAAGCAGATTAATGTAAACGTTTTTATACGTAGTTTTTCACGAGTATTTGAGTATTATACTTTGATTTGTTGAGCTACATATCAGTAAACGAGTAATACAAAAATTACAACTTGCTTAGTTGAGCTACATGTCAGCATGATAAAGCATTCCGTAAGTAGCCCAATTGTATAATTTTAATGGTATAATATTCTACACGATTAAGTAGACTTTTGACTAAGGTGCAGTGAATTCAAAATTCTTTTAACAGTATCAGATAATGTGACATGGCAAACCTGAAATCAAAACTGCATTTTGATAGATGTTGCAATCCATTTAAGATTGATAACCATTTCAAGAGAGAAAGCTTGCGTAAGCCATCTGTGACTGCAAAATCTTCTTTTCCACATTTAACGGATGCTCATTACTTATGCAGTGTATGTAGGAAAAAGATTTCGTCCTTGTGTGATCGATATGTCACTTCTGCATCCATTGATGAGGTTGTTGAGCTATGTAATTTTTTTAATATAGTTAGATGTTTACTAATTTAAACATATGGATAAACTTCCATTTTTGTGAACGGCAGTTGTAAAGAATTGAATTGCTAATATGTAAAATGCTGTTGAAAAATATTATTTGAAATATGTAACAGTATACAATAATAAAATGTTATGTGCGCATGTGCCAGGGTTTTGATAGAGGCCGTTCATAGCTTGGATTTGGATATAAGTATATGAATTACTTGGCCGCTGTCCGAACGATGTCTCATGCGCAAATGGTCGAAATAATTTAGAAACAAAATTGGAATACAAATTGAGTAGCATATAACGCAGTTAGGCCGGAAACGTAAAAAAAGTCTAAGAGCATCCGTGTACTGTCGTCTGATGCGAAATCAAAATGTGAACATACAGCCCAATGCATTTTTTCATTTTTTTCCATGGTGCGTATACAATTTTTAGCCTACTGCGTGATCAGGGAACAATCTGTTGCTTTTGTTAGTGTATCAAACGGTAAGTAACCTCTTTTTGACCGCAGATACGAATATAATAGTTGCTGATTTCGTGCATTTAAAGCTGATCGAAGTATTATACATGCGAATTTACAAATTTTTATAAAGAGATTACCTTATTTATCTTACTCCAATAACCCTTTTTTGTTAAATTTTTACCCATTATCTGGCAACACCCTTTGGGAAGTTTACCCCTTCTGTTTATAAACTGATATCAGCAGCTTGCCGAATGTGTAATTTGTAACATTTTTATCAAAATAAAATAAGTTTTTTCGAAAATCCAAAATTGGAAACTTGTTTGTAAATTTAATTTTTTCAATTTGCTAGATCATAGACGGCTTTAACACTTTTAGAAATACAAGAAGAAGAATGATGTTAAAATTCCTCGTTTTGAAAATATAAGTTGTCAAAATTTATTAT
>NW_019379496.1:795488-870688 GCF_000648655.2 Copidosoma floridanum
TTCTAATATTAGAATGTACTTAAAATCTATACATAACATGTAGTTTCGCATCACAATATTTTATTATATGATAAAAACAACTTATATTTCAAATTAAAGTATTCAGAGATGAGAATTTTATAATAAAAACTTTTTTGAAAATCAAAAATGTTTATATCTGTATAATCGTATGGATTAGAATATTTGTACATCAATATTTGATATTATTACTACATAGCAGCGATATCACATTTAGTACAAAAATGAAAAATATACTATTCTTTTGATTATGAACTTGGCGTTGAAAAATATACCACAAATTTTGTGGTTATAAAATTTTTAGTACGAAATTAAATGCTGCCTCGTTCTTCCCTTTCGTAAAATTATTTTTTTTACAAAAATTCAGGATTTTTAAGATTAATGTCAAAATTATAATATGCACGAAAAATTTGCTCATGCGAGCATTTCTATTTTTTTTTAATGAAAAATTTTAAGAGAACAGTGTCTTAATATATAATTTGTGTTTATGTTTTCACTTATTGAAAGTATAACTTTCAAGATGCATACTATAGTTTTAAAAAACTTAATTTCTTCGAGAAAAATGAAAAGTTGCAAGGAGTAAACTTTGACAAACAAATATAAAAATTGTTTAATATATATGTTATCAAATGGTTTCAAACTTTCGGAAGATTTAGCTCCACTCAACCAATTGAACATTAACTTAAAAAAAAGGCTCAGAGTCCTTAGGTGACATTATTTTCAGTTGCCCTATTGTTAAATTACGTCTTACTCTTTTTCGTCTAACCCAAGTTTTTACCGTCAAATCTAAATAATAATATTCTGGAATATTCTTGTATCTAGTTTTTTTGCGAAACCATCTATTCTATTTTATTTAAACCAAGCCGTTCATGCTGTTTTTGAGTTTTTTATAGCTTTAAACACATTGTTTTCTTGAAAAATTGTTTTTTACTTATTTTCAATATTACTGGTTAATTAAATACAGAATGACTACGTCTATACAGAGGAAATTGTTGCAATCGCCATGCTGCTTTCATGGGGCTAAAATAGCGGCCTATTGCATACTCTGATATTTCATCAAAAATTTCTATGTCATCTTTTATATCACTCGTATCTGTTTTCAATCTATCTTCTCTATTTTCTCCTTGTTTTATTTCCTTCTTTGTAGACATGATCAAAAATATACTTTATACTTTGGATAGATGCACAATACTCAATATTAATCTGGCAATTATATTTCAATGCAAAAATATGAATGTATAGTGTTGTGATGAACAAGTAATTTAGTTTTAATGTTTCCACTTATTAAAAGTCTTATTTCTAAGCAGCACTTTGTATATTTCCAAAATAAATTTCTTAAAAAAAAAAAATTATATAGAATAAGCTTTCGTAGTAGAATTTTCATGAATCAAAACTTTACTCACAATATACAAAAGGTATAAGTTGTAAGAATCACCTTATTTAAGCAGCTATTTGTACCTTCCCCGTAGATTTTTCTTCAAACGTTAACAGTTTTTCATTCCTAAGGAAGTTACTTTAAATACTTTGTGGTTCCGTTTTCAATATTTATGAACAATAATAAGAGAATGTTAATCTGTACGCTGCCTACTTTTTTTGTAATTTCAAAATTATAAAATGATTACATAGTAATAAATCCTTTAGTTTCACTAATCATAAAATATTTATTTTCATGCTTTATTATAGAAAACATTTGCCTTCTAAAATTAATAATTTTCTTCGGATAAAAAGTTATTCTATTAATTTTTTAATGCTTTATCCACTATTCCTGAAGCNGTTATTGTTTAGCTTTTGAAAAAATTAGGCTATTTTTGCTGCAAGAAGGTCGCCTAACCCCTCCTCAAGGAGCATTGCATGGTAAAAAAGCACATGTAAAAAGTCACAGAGGTACTTGTCTGAAAAGTTGCACCAGCCGAGAATCGAACCACGGTCTCCCGCAAGCCATTCCCCAACCTAGCCGACTGAGCCACTGAGTGCTCTATGTGTATATATACTCGTGGGGCTGACACCCCCCTGCGTGCTCTGCGCGCCAACCCCCCACTAACAGAACAAACAGATCCTTAAAATTTGTTTCAAAATTCTTTACACATTCATTTTTCTTGATATCTTTTCTTTTTATCGTATCATTTGGTTACAGTTATCTATAATTTTAATAAGATTTTTCTTGAAGCTTTCACGGCTTAGTGGATAGCGTGATAGCCTCATAGCCGGAGATGATTGAAGTATAGTGGACTTCAAGTTCAACGGAGCATAAGAAAAAGGACATTAATATCATAAGGAGGATGAAGGGGGCAGCAACGGAGTGCACAGTGTGCCAAACAGCACTTTTTTCCGTAAATAAAGTATCTTCAAAATAAAATATGGTATCATGATGGGTGCTTAACTCTGCAGCAAAACGTTGTAGTTTCGATTATTGGCTCTAGCGGCATAATATTACACAGCTCTCTGAAACTAACCTAAAAGTGCATTTTCATTGCTAAAAGCTGCATAATTTTCTATTCTTTTAATAAAATTCTAAGAAAATTGGTATACAAACTTGTCAGGTCATTTCTAACATGATTCAATGTTTGAAACTTTAGAAAACAAAGTGGTGGATCCAACATGGTGGCCAAGTTATCAAAAACATCAAATTTTTTTATTGAAAAAAAATATGGTTACACTTAGCAATTAATTTAAAGTTTAAAGCGTCTCATGCAAAATTTCAATAGAAATTATTGTTTTTGAGGAAGAAATTATAAATGTATCATTGTTTTTTTAAACTTAAAAAGACTATTTTACATTGAAAGAAAAAATTTATCATATTAATAAAGTTTCGATAGACTTGAGTCTGCTTGGACTACTATCCTCGTACGTATGGTCAAATCTTTGAAAATTTAAAATAGTGATTCTAATATGGCGGTCAACTTTGAAAAATGTTATTGGATTTCCAATTTAAAAAATGAGAATCAAATAGACATTAAGTTTTAAGTAAAAAATGTGTCTTGCATAATGTCGATAAAAACTATTGTTTTTTAAAAAAATCATGAATATTATGTTTATATATACTTTTTTTTATATTCTAGTGCTCTACATCCAGCTCCTTTTAATAAGGGCACAACTATGGGCACTTACCACTAGGTAAAGATACAAGAAAAGGGATGGGAGGCCTCTCATTACAGAAGGGGCGTAGGAGAAAATTAGAAAATTTTTGATGCGAGAAGGTCGCCTAACCCCTCCTCAAAGAGCATTGCATGGTAAAAAAGCACATGTGAAAAGTCACAGAGGTACTTGTCTGAAAAGTTGCACCAGCCGGGAATCGAACCACGGTCTCCCACAAGCCATTCCCCAACCTAGCCGACTGAGCCACCGAGTGCTCTATGTGTATATATACTCGTGGGGCTGACACCCCCCTGCGTGCTCTGCGCGCCAACCCCCCACTAACAGATTGAGTGGACAAAATAACAACATTACTCGAGTGATTATCAATGCAGGCTGAGAATGAGTTCACAACAGCAGAATACGCGACTCACAAAGGAGTTGATAAAACAGATGAAAACATAAATAATAATTTTCCAATAGAATTTTTAAATAATATCAGAAAAGGTCTTCCACCACACACATTAAAATTAAAAATAAATGCTATAGTAATGTTAATAAGAAATTTAAGTATATCAGACGGTCTTTGTAATGACACAAGATTAAAAATAACAAAATTATTGAAGTATAATATAGAAGCAAAAGTGATAACGGGAAAAAATAGGAAGCAAAGTTTATATTCCTAGAATAGCTTTGAATACTGGCACCTCATAATCATTACCTTTTGTCTTAGAAAGAAGACAGTTTGCCGTTAAATTAGCATTTTCTATGGCTATCAACAAGTTACAAGGACAGAGTTTTGATTCCTTAGGATTGTATTAAAAAAACCTTTGTTCTCTTACGGACAATAATACGTTGCTTTATTACGATGTAAGAATCCAACAAGAATTTTTATTCAAATTGAATCCGAGAATAAATCAGAAATTAAAAATATTCTTTAGCAAGAGATTCTTCAGTAATTCAAAAATATGTAACTTCAAAGATAGTCACATTTAAACAGATATATGTTAATTCATGAAAACCATAAAAAAAAAAAAAAATGTGAAAAATGTGGAAAGGGTTATAAAAGAACAGATGGGTTAAAACGATACATGAAATGTCACAACATCAAATTAACAGAGAATAGACAGAGAGAGACCTATGATAAGTGACTTGAAAAACTCTAAAAACGAGGTATAACTTGAGTACTAAAATACATATATTTTTTAACATTTCAAATGTTGAAATATTTTATAAGTAAGTATTTTTTGGGGAGGAGGTGGAGGGGGATTGAGGGGAAGCTGAGAGGGAGCAGAGGAGGAGCTAAGGAGGAGCGGGGGGGAGGTTGCTTGAATATGATTTGATCAAAAATGATGTAAAAACAAGAAAATAACAATGTGAATCGAGGGGGAGCTGAAGGGGTGCGAAAGGTTAGTGGTGGGGAGGGGGGCGCACAGTGGGTGAATTTGCATTTTGTTGTATCAAAATCGTAAATCTTGAGACAGGATAAAGATATGACTATGATTTTTTTTATTTTACAGGTAATTGGACTAGGCATACAGGAAAACTATAGGCAATCACGTAATATTTTATAAACAATTATAATTTATCATAAACATTAGAGAAATTACTAAAAAAAATTAAATTCATTATAAAATTACTGTTTTCCATACAATTTCTTCGAAATTTACTACACAAGAGTTTTCGGAGTCGCTGATTACGATTCTGAGGTTAATTTTTGTAAATTTAAAATGGCTGATCCAATACGGCGGCAAAAAACTGGGAATTTCATAAAAATTTGAATTTGTTTGTTAAGGTTGTTTTTGTTGGATTTGTGGGGTCTCTGATTACGAATCTAAGGTTAGTTTTTTTTTAAATTCAAAATGGCCGATCTAATATGGTGGACAAAAATCGGAAATATTATAAAAATTTAAATTAAATGTTAAAGTTGTTATGGTTTAAGTTACTTATATCAAATTCAAGGTAAGACTAGTAATAAAAAAATGGTTGATTCAATATGGCCGACAAAATTATTCAATTTTTTTGAATTAAAATAGATTTTTTTTTTTAATTATAAACATACGTAATG
This sequence comes from Copidosoma floridanum, assembly GCF_000648655.2. Next base: position 800,647 of record NW_019379496.1, read on the forward strand.
AGTTATGTTTACATGCTATAATCTCCTATATAGGTCTATTTATACGTATTGTTTAAGCTAGGGCTTGCTTAATATAAGTTGTATGCACAAAATTCAAAATGTCCAGTCCAATATGGTAGACGAAAATGTTTATATAAAGTGTCTAAATATATAATTGGTTTGTAACACCAATCAAAGTCTTTTGTTTAAATTGCTTATAGCGAATTTGAGATCTGATCCATGTGTTACCATATATTCGATTTAATATGGCCAAAACAATTGTAACGTTGTTTGAATTTTAATACAAAATTTCAGGTTAAAGAAATGGAAGAATTACAGTTTGCTCGCGATTTCTTATCTATGTGAATTTAGATAAGAGCTAAGGGTCAAATATATAATAACATTTATTAATAACTGCTCTTCTTATTTTGCAGGCAAAATCAAAACATCTAAATATATGATAGAACATCAGTAAATTGACTCATTTTTCTTTTTTTGGTTACGGATGTAACATTCCTTTTTAAAATGAAATGTTGCATGTCCATGAAAATTTACTAACTTATCTATTATTATTCATATCATACCAATAATAGCATGAAGAGGAGTTCCAAAAATGATGAGAGCTTCTTAATGATTTTGTTAAATTTTGCTTGAGGCCAACAATAAGGTGATAGATTTAGAATCTAAGAAACAGAACACATACTTTGCAGTTATCGAGTTCATCATATATTTTTCATCAAGTATTATAAACATAAAAAAAAAGTAAGTCATATATAATCTTTAATAACATTTAATAATCTCTCTCAGCTTCACTCTGTAAGTCGGTCATATCATCACTATATCTTTCATCAGATTTTTTGTCATTGTCAACTTTCTCACTAAAACAAGAACTATTTAATATGTGATTAATTTAAGATCTTATTGTTTTAACTCACCTGTCTGCAAGGAATTTTCTGATATCCAAAGTTGCACAACCATTTTTCGACTTTCTTATTCTTTCGACAATCAATATTTAAGAAATAATGGATCGCTTCAGTAAAGGGCTCGATTAAAAATATCTAATAATTTTGCTTTCTTGGATATTTTTCGCGCGTGTGAGGTCTGGTTCTGACGATACAACCTGTGCCACGACTCGTTTGCGTCTTCGGAATAAAGAAGCATGGGTAGTAGAAATTGGCTTGCAATGGCACAGCCATGCTTTAACAATTTGTGAACAGTAGAACTCATTCTTGCAAACGGATACGTTTTGTAGTATAAGTTATACGTTTCGTGTGAAAATTGTTCTAGTTCTTCTTAATTTAAATTTTTACAGCATTTAAAGGCCGTTAATATTAGAGCGATATTAATTACTATTTTCGGTAAAATTTCTAAGCATTCTGCAAACATTTCTGGATATTGAAAGCATCGCCTCGCGATATTACCAGTATTCGAAGTCCCACGACCTTGCAAAATTTGATCTATGCGAACATGAAATTTCTCATAGATTTTTTCTTTAATGATGATACTTTCTTTTTTTAAATCGTCTGCAAAATAATGAACGCACTTTAAAACTTATGGATTGCAAAATAATATTATCTTAAGAAAGGCGTTATGATTAAAATTTAATTGATATAAATTAACATTATTATGAAAATTAATGTAAGGGTGCTCTTAGTTGTATATGCATCACACGAAATTTGTAATAATAATCTAAGGTCTCCATAATAATTAGGTAATAAAAAGATATTATAGAACAAAAACAAGGTTTATTATAAGAAAGTAAAGAAACACTTAATCTATTGTTACGATTCTTTTGACCATATTTTTTTGGCTTGCACCTTCATTGTGGACTTAGAGATAAAATTCAAGCAGTTAAGTAGTCGTTATATCTTTTTTGCTTTTTGGAATGTCCCACAGTGACAGGTTAAACTTTATCTGTTCAACTAATCTAATTAAATGCTCAAAGGATCGTATTTCGCAGTGAAGTAAGCTTAACCCATGTTTTAGTGACGATTCTGTTGGAGTACAATTTTCATCTAAGTTCTTAAATCTGTAGCTACTGATTAAACACATTGGGCAGGATAAAGATGACTTATTGCAACTATTGAGTTGAGAGCTTTACTATCAAACATGGTTTCGAAAATAATATAAGTCATTTTAACTTCTTTCCCATTTGTCAATAGGAACATGTGTTGTTTAAGTGTCTGTATCTCACCCAGAGTTACATGAAGCTCCAAGTTCTTTAAAGCACCTTTTGACCAATTCAAAGCCACGGAGTTACGTAAACGCTCTCCAGTTTTATTCAATATGCTCTGCAATGGTGTACATATTTCTACTTCAGAAATACTGCATTTATTAGGTTTGCATGCTTTCATAGCAAGGTTTAATTTATCGTAACTTGGGCAAATTTGGCTGCCATGCTCTATAACGTCCTTCACTAATGCAAGATATTTTCTTTTGCTGTAATCATGTTTGATGTAAAAAGCCAATGGGGATTCGTTTGAGTGCATGTCATCTCTTTTTGTATCGGAAAGAATGTTTGATTCATCTTTAGACAAATTATCATTATTATGTTTTTTAGCTTGTTTTTAATCTAACTCTAACACTGATATGTTATTCTCAGCTGCTGTTGCCATTTCCAATGCACGTCGATGTACAGTCATTTGAGATGCACCTTCGTTGCTTCTCCGTTTTCGACCAGCATTAATGCTTATTTTTCATTTTTTTCGAGGCCAGCCTCCTTTAACATTTGTCCTCATTGTCTGTTGTAATGTTTATTGACAATAAGACTAACTGTAGGCCTATGTGAATACCCAAAAAATACGCATTTGTATTCATCTAAGCAAAAATCGTACATGAAATTTTATAATCTGAAAGCCTAAGTCTATGTAATAAGTTTAATATCTTTTCACAGTTTAAACCATTAAAGAAGCAAAAAGCCTTCCAGTTTAAACCAGCATTAGAAAAAAAAAACGGAAAAATTTAATTGTGAAAGTAAAAACTAGTAGTACTGTATATTTTGTTTGTAAAGAGTTTTTAGATTTAATTGAAGATATATTAATAAAATCCAAACTTACCAGAATTTAATGCAGAGCTTGATGAATATTATTTGATTCATTTTTCGTCCTTATATAATATTATTTATTGTCAGAATATTATGTTTGCATATCAACACGCAACGCAAGCTCATCACATAAGATTACTACTTGATATAAGTAAAATAAGAAACACAAAATGGTACAGTAAAACTTGCTTATTCCTACTCAAANATTATTTATTGTCAGAATATTATGTTTGCATATCAACACGCAACGCAAGCTCATCACATAAGATTACTACTTGATATAAGTAAAATAAGAAACACAAAATGGTACAGTAAAACTTGCTTATTCCTACTCAAAAGTAATCTTACTCTTTTAAGAATAGCAGCAAATTTTTAGTAGCAATTAAATTCGTTACAAGCATATGCTGATTTTTTAATTCAGCATTTAATAAGATTCTATTAGCGTGGTGGCAGTTTAGGTACGCGGTTGTTAGAAAAGAAATTTTTTTTTAATTTATTTGCTGCGTGCACAGTCATGTGAATTTTTTCTCAACTAATTTTTTTTTATGCACAATGATCCGGGCATACCAATATGCATGATTAAATTTTATAGAGAAAAAATACTTTTTACCAACAACTATGGTCATAAACTGCCACCACGCTAGTAGAATCTTATTAAATGCTGAACTATAAATTTAGCATATGCTTGTTAAGCAAGTAAGTGCTACAATATTAAAATTAACTTGTCATAGTTTACAAATGTAAGTACATAGCTTTAAAATTTATCCTAACTTGTTGTACATTTAAAATAATAAATAAACGATTATAACTGCTTAATTTTAAAGTTAATTCTTTCGAGTTGGGAAAAGAACACTCATAAGCGCAATCTAAGAACCTATCTCAAAAAGGTCAGTTATTTCGTATAAAGACGTTTATTCGTCATGTGGTTGGCTGATTATGCTTACACAAACATATTCAAGAATAACCACGGATAAAAAAGATAATAATATTGCTAAAGTTTTTAGTTGAAGTTTTTACGATATAGTTATGTCAAAGTTTATTGTAAGAACTTGTATATTAACTTACTCTTGATTAAATAACAGGAATAAAGTAAAAACATATGAATAATCCTTAATAGACGAGTAATGCAAATATATATAATACGTATGATTCGTGTTTTGTTTAGCTACAAAAATAGCCAGAAAACGTTTCAAATTTATGCATAATTTAAGGAGAACGCATAAAGCGCCTCTAGCCTGTCTAGTGAGTGATAATTTGTATTTATTATAAAAAATGCATAAAATAAATTTTTATAGGATTTTGCCATTTCTAANTATTTTAACTTTATAATTTGTACAAAAGAGCTTAGTTTCACACAAATAATTGACTTATCATCATCTCCTGATATAACAATTTTTTACTGCAGTTTTTTTAGTATGCTGAGATCTCCACTTTAAATAAACCGTTGCCTAAGTGGTAGTAAAGGTTAGTCAAAAAAAAATTAAAAGGCTAAAAAAGGTAAACTCAGAAATCCTTTGAAAGACGGGCTCAAGACAGTGTATCACAAGAGAGCTAATGAAATCATTCGCTTAGCTGAAAACTATGTTGAGGTTGAGTGAAAAAAGAGAGATAAAAAAAAATTCATAGATTCAAGAAAATGTGGACAAATGTGTACATTCAAAGAAAACTGATTTAGCATTTTATTTGGAATCTAGTTGTTCAGCCAAACAATACAAGTTTTTTAGCTAAGACTTTATTTTTCGAAATAGTACTATATTTCCATCTTACAGTAAGATCAAAAAGGGTATAAATGAAACTTTACTGGAGAAGTACTCTGTTTCTAAGGTCGAAGTTCTAGTACCTTTGTAAAATATCCTAGATAAAACTGTATACCTAATTTTTTACTCGGAAACAATAATTTCTATCAATATGCTACATGAGACACTTTTTATTTAGAATTAATTGCTAAGTGCTACGGTATTTTTTTTTTAATTGAAAAATTCGATATTTTTAATAACTTTCCCACCATATTAGATCCACCATTTTGTTTCCTGAAGTTCCAAGCATAGAACCATGTGACACTTTACCTGACAAGTTTGTATACCAATTTTCTTAGAATTTCATGATTTTAAGGGGTGGATAGAAAAATATTTTAACATTTTTAGGGAAATCTAAGGGGCTCTAATGTTCATGATAAATTATAATTGTTTATAAAATATTACGTGATTGCCTATAGTTTTCCTGTATACCTAGTCCAATTACCTGTAAGATGAAAAAAATCATAGTCATTTCTCTATCCTGTCTCAAGATTTACGATTTTGATACAACAAAATGCAAATTCACCCACTGTGCGCCCCCCTCCCCACCACTAACCTTTAGCACCCCTTCAGCTCCCCCTCGATTCACATTGTTATTTTCTTGTTTTTACATCATTTTTGATCAATTCATATTTAAGCAACCTCCCCCCCGCTCCTCCTTAGCTCCTCCTCTGCTCCCTCTCAGCTCCCCCTCACTCCCCCTCCACCTCCTCCCTAAAATATACTTACTTATAAAATATTTTAACATTTGAAATGTTAAAAAATATATGTAATTTAGTACCTAAGTTATACCTCGTTTTTAGAGTTTTTCAAGTCACTTATCATAGGTCTCTCTCTGTCTATTCTCTGTTAATTTAATGTTGGGACATTTCATGTATCGTTTTAACCTATCTGTTCTTTTAAAACCCTTTCCACATTTTTCACAATTTTTTTTTTTTATGGTTTTCATGAATTAACATATATCTGTTTAATTGTGACTATCTTTGAAGTTACTCATTTTTGAATTACTGAAAAATTTCTTGCTAAAGAATATTTTTAATTTCTGATTTATTCTTGGATTCAATTTGAATAAAAATTCTTGTTGGATTCTTACATCATAATAAAGCAATGTATCATTGTCCGTAAGAGAACAAAGGTTTTTTAATATACAATTCTAAGGAATCAAAACTCTGTCCTTGTGACTTGTTGATAGCCATAGAAAATGCTAATTTAACGGCAAACTGTTTTCTTTCTAAGACAAAAGGTAATGATTATGAGGTGCCAGTATTCAATGCTATTCTAGGAATATAAACTTTGCTTTCTATTTTTTCCCGTTATTACTTTTGCTTCTATATTATACTTCAATAATTTTATTATTTTTAATCTTGTGTCATTACAAAGACCGTCTGATATACTTAAATTTCTCATTAACATTACTATAGCATTTATTTTTAATTTTAATGTGTGTGGTGGAAGACCTTTTCTGATATTATTTAAAAATTCTATTGGAAAATTATTATTTATGTTTTCATCTGTTTTATCAACTCCTTTGTGAGTCGCGTATTCTGCTGTTGTGAACTCATTCTCAGCCTGCATTGATAATCACTCGAGTAATGTTGTTATTTTGTCCACTCAATCTGTTAGTGGGGGGTTGGCGCGCAGAGCACGCAGGGGGGTGTCAGCCCCACGAGTATATATACACATAGAGCACTCAGTGGCTCAGTCGGCTAGGTTGGGGAATGGCTTGCGGGAGACCGTGGTTCGATTCTCGGCTGGTGCAACTTTTCAGACAAGTACCTCTGTGACTTTTTACATGTGCTTTTTTACCATGCAATGCTCCTTGAGGAGGGGTTAGGCGACCTTCTTGCAGCAAAAATAGCCTAATTTTTTCAAAAGCTAAACAATAACAATTCAACAATAAAATTTAAATATTTATAATATTTCCGATTTTTTGTTGCCATATTGGATTGGCCATTTTAAATTTAAAGTAAAACTAATCTTAGATTCGTAATCAGAGACCTCAAAAATCCTCCTGTTGTAAATTTTGAGAAAATTGTATCGAAAACAGGAATTTTATGAAGAATTTAATTTTTTTATAGTAGGTTCTTCAATGTTTAGGATAAATTATTATTGTTTATAAAAATATTACGTGAGTGCCTATAGTTTTACTGTATACATAGTCCAATTAGCTGTAAGATAAAAAATCATAGTAATATCTATGTCCTGTCTTGAGATTCACGATTTTCATACAAAAAAATGCGAATTTGCTTACTGTGGGGCGGATGGGCTGAGGCCTTCTTTTGTTAATACAATTAAATTATTTTGGGAGATATATATATATACCCATGTAATATATATATTATATTTATAATATATTATTATTTCTCTGAACTTGAGAAAAATGTACTTTTCTTGCCTATAAAAGAAAAATTTGTTAGACTAATAAAGTTTTTTTAGATCTTAAGTCTTTTTGGGCTACTAATTACGAACGTAGTCAGATCTTGGGCAGTCAATTTTTCGAAAAGTTATTGTATTTTCAATTTAAAATATTATTTTATTGGACATTGAAGTTGAAGTAAATAATGTATCTTGCGTAATAGTAATTGCAATTGTTGTTTTTTGAGAAAAATTGTAAATGTGTAAATTGTTTTTCTAAGTAGGAACTATTGTATTACTGACAGTCTAAAGTTTTTAGTAAACAAGTAATTTATAAGTTAGTATTATTACATCATTTAAAAAGAAATAGGACCAAATTTAAGAAATATTTGTATCAAACAGTACTACTTTAAACTTTCTTATACTACCTAAATTATAAAAAAAAGTCCCTCACTTCCTAACTATGTACATAAACTAACACCATTATACTCTTAAACATGCTAATTATAAGAATAAAGGTTTATAAGTAAATGCTCACACGTATTATGTTTATTGCGCATGTCCACAAACTTTATACAAACAGAATGTATTCACCATCATTTTTGATTCTTATAATAGCTGTTTATCGTAGGTATATTTTAACTTTATAATTTGTACAAAAGAGCTTAGTTTCACACAAATAATTGACTTATCATCATCTCCTGATATAACAATTTTTTACTGCAGTTTTTTTAGTATGCTGAGATCTCCACTTTAAATAAACCGTTGCCTAAGTGGTAGTAAAGGTTAGTCAAAAAAAAATTAAAAGGCTAAAAAAGGTAAACTCAGAAATCCTTTGAAAGACGGGCTCAAGACAGTGTATCACAAGAGAGCTAATGAAATCATTCGCTTAGCTGAAAACTATGTTGAGGTTGAGTGAAAAAAGAGAGATAAAAAAAAATTCATAGATTCAAGAAAATGTGGACAAATGTGTACATTCAAAGAAAACTGATTTAGCATTTTATTTGGAATCTAGTTGTTCAGCCAAACAATACAAGTTTTTTAGCTAAGACTTTATTTTTCGAAATAGTACTATATTTCCATCTTACAGTAAGATCAAAAAGGGTATAAATGAAACTTTACTGGAGAAGTACTCTGTTTCTAAGGTCGAAGTTCTAGTACCTTTGTAAAATATCCTAGATAAAACTGTATACCTAATTTTTTACTCGGAAACAATAATTTCTATCAATATGCTACATGAGACACTTTTTATTTAGAATTAATTGCTAAGTGCTACGGTATTTTTTTTTTAATTGAAAAATTCGATATTTTTAATAACTTTCCCACCATATTAGATCCACCATTTTGTTTCCTGAAGTTCCAAGCATAGAACCATGTGACACTTTACCTGACAAGTTTGTATACCAATTTTCTTAGAATTTCATGATTTTAAGGGGTGGATAGAAAAATATTTTAACATTTTTAGGGAAATCTAAGGGGGCAAGGAGGTCGGGGACTAAAATTGGTTATACAATTATATTATGTATATTGATCAAAGGTGACTTATGTAAAGAATATTTGGTAAAAAATCTAACAATGTGCATAAAATCGTCATTATGCGGTCGGTTTACGAAATTTTTAATCAGATTTGTACATATTATACTAGCGGCTCCCCCGGCTTCGCCCGAGACTCACTAAATGGAACACAGTAACGTGTTGACATGTAATGTAGAACGTTTTCAGTTACAAACTTCACATCTACTTCTAACACTTCTTAAAACAAAAATATTCTTATTGAAAACATATTTGTTCAGAATCCATACCGTTTATTTGGTCAAAAGTGAAAAAAATATAATAAAAGTACCGTGCGTTTCTTATACCTTAAAGTATTTATTAGCCTTAAGGGCTATTGATTTGCAGTTTTTTCCGTATAATCTAAAAAAAAACTTTTTTTTTAAGTTGTAAGGATTTAAAACTCACAAAAAATATATTACTGAAAAAAAATTTTTTTTCTCTTATCTCACAAATATATTACCAGAGCATAGTCCTGGAGCCAAATTATAGCGCTGCTGTCTCAATATTGATAAATGTTTTACGTCAGTTCTTTGATGACTAAAATTTTATCCATTAAATGCATTGAAAGTTTACCTTCCCATTCGCCCTCTTACGACTTTTGGTGCGGTTGAGACTTTTATGAGTCCTAAAGGCTGTTTTTTACGAATTTTGTTAAGTTTTAATATATTTATTGTCAAAGTAGTTTGACATCTGATGGTCTTAAGAAAGACTGGAGAGCTTCTTAAGTAAAATCTTGGTTAACTGAAGTTTCCAGCAAACGTGATTGCCTTTATACCTCAGGGTGATTTTCTCTGGCCTGTTATTGTAGCACCATACGGATTTGGAGAAAAACTACAACGGTAATGGCTTTGGATCTAGTTGTACAGCTCTTTTCTCACGTCTTCTGGTCTTGCACAAAAGAGTTGGTGTCTGAAGTACCTTTTTCTTTGGCAGACTTTGTTGTTTTGGTGATCTAAGGTGGGGAGATTGTTTCCTGATACTTGCCCGGTAAAGACTGCCCTGTTTGCTCAAGTTTATTTTTCCTTCATAGCTGTTAGGTTCTCCCAACGCAGACCTTAGAGAGGATTAGTGATTCCTGGTTAAATGCTTAGAGTCGAGAGGGTTTTATAGGATTGTCAGTCACCGGGGTTCCCAGCCTTGCGACGAGTAACTCTGGTCGTGACATCTGCCAGTGAATTAATGACTTGGTTTGACAGTGGCTAGCTTTATACAGTGTTTTAAACGACGAATAATTTCCGAAAATTGTAGTACAAATGTATTTGTTGGCAAGTAACTTTAACCTTAGGTGTCCCTTAAAAGAACTCATGAAATTAATGGTTAAGTAGGGAACGTTAATATTTATAGTGGTCCTGAAAAAGGCCAGTGGTAAAACTTCCAGCTACTCCTTATCATTATTTTTGATGATGGAGAGCTGGCTGTGGGTAGCTTGACTCTTACCCTCGGAGTCGCTATGTACGGAGACAGTGCTAGAGATAGGTACGCCGCTCATCAAAGATTATTTCGTCTTTGGGTTATTCCTCGTATAACTAACCGCTCATCGGTAGTCGGGAAAGTGGGTTTGGAGAATACCTACTCGGTGGGTATGCCGTTGGAACAACTACTAAGAAGGAGACCATTGTAGCTGCCCGTACTTCTCAGGGCTATGTTCCTTGGCTTGCGTTTGGAGGTAAAAATTTTTTGACGGTACCAGGCCAGAGTGTTATACGTCAATAAAAATCTCAAGTGTTGGCGCAGGTTTTTCTCTGGATGGACACGTCTTCTGGTATTTCACTGGGAATTTTATTGTTTGGATAATTATTTTATTGGTGGCACTTGATAATTCTGGTAGTTCAGGGTAGAACAAGACGTGTAGGTCGATGGCCCATTTGAAAAGAGTGTCGTAGGTAGCCGGGATATCCAACTGTACGATTGACAACTATATTCTTGGTGTACTGCTGTTGAACGACTATACAAATTTCTTAGACGCTCGGCCCTCATATAGCTACACCTATCTAATTTTATTGTGGGTAGCTTTGATTGTACGTCCACGATACCTATTGGATCCTACTGAACTAAGGTGAAAAGTTGGCGTATTTTTGTAAAACTTCAAGCTTACTTATAGCTATTGTTATTAATTTGCTTAGGATAGAAACGATACTAAAACCATGTAGATAGAGTCACTAATTAGTATGAAAAATTTTAGCCAAGTAAGTTGAGTTGTTTTTGTGGTTAGTGATTACAGCAGTTTTAGCGACTTAGCTTTATATTGTCGTAAAAAGAGTACATGGATTTTGCATAAGTCAGTTTATATAAAAGTTTATATATATATATACATACATCCTTGTTTAAATCGCCTAGCACACTAAGTGGGAGGGGCCAAAACTGTACTAGTGTATTTATATGTATATTACGTTAGCAAAATGAATGTGTAATAAATATTTTAATGTGTTAATTGAAATGTTTACTTATAAAACAAAATAATTAATTATAAACTTAGTAAGATAAAATACCGTGTGTTTACGTATAAAATTAGGACTTTGAAATAGAAGGACGTAATGTTATTTGCACAAAATAATACATAAGCGTGGAAACAGCAAGGACGGGATCTCAACGATGTCTGACACATTTTTTGATTTTAGTCGGACGTTAACTTGATGAAAAAAAAAAGATCGGCTACCAGTCAAACAAATAATAGAATGCAAAACAATCCCATCGTTACTAAGCAAACACCTGTGGCCGTCTGTCCGTGAGAAAATGCCCTTATTTTTTCACAACGTAGTCTCTAAACTGGAGAAGTGCGGCCTTAGAAAGCCCTCTTCGGTCACGTTGCACGTAAACTACGTTATGGTATTACATTACCCGCAACGGTGGATTCAGAGCTTAGCAACAATAATTTGCAACAATAAAAGTACTAAACAATCAAGAGAACCTCTGACTTGACAAAGTAATCCGTAACAACGTATTTTGAAATATATGTACAGCAAATAAAAAAAATTATTTGTCTTTTTGAGAAAAAGCTGTAATAAAGCCTATGTGCAATGAAATCAAAGCAAATAACTGCATATTTTATGTTATTGTCTAATGCTTAATCTTAGTGCACATTCTTTATTAAACATCTTGACCAGTTTACTTATGCTCTGTTTGTTAATGAAGTTCCAAGCATAGAACCATGTGACACTTTACCTGNATAAGTTAATTATTTATACTTTTTAGTCCTGCTCTGTTGTCGCTTATTTGTTAAATTATTTTTATGGTATTTTTATGTTTATGTAGGAACCACAGTTTTACGTGATGGCATGTACAATACATTTGAAATGAATTATAACATCTCCAATCATCTGAAACTTGTTGAGTTTTATGGAATCCAATATAAAAAATGAACGACAGTTTGGTTGGTTGAGCAGGGCTATTCATTATTATAATGTATTACATTTATCCGATGTTTTGGCAATTGAGTATTGTCATCATAAGAGACTTCTTACAATAAAAACAAAATTCAATATAAAAAAGATGTAAAAAAGGGTTGCTCTTAGTGTCTTACTGGCAAAAATTTTTTTGAAAAATAAAATGAATCGTTAAGTCCTATCATTGCACATACAGCCCTTTGTGGCTAAACAATACATTAAAAATATCAATAACATTTCTAGGCATAGATAAAGAAAAAGTTTTAATAATAATTAAATTCATATAAATTTAAAGTTTATTACAAAAGTTGTGGGTGATACATTCTAATGAGTGACGTTTAATATTTGTACGGATTTTGATATTGATTAATAATAAAGACAATATTGAATTCTTCAGATTCCATGAAACAGCACTGTAGTATAAAAAAGCTTTCGTCTTCGACCTCAATTTGATTTTCATAGCATTAAATTAATTTTTTAGTATTTATAGACTGAAAGAAATTCTGCTGGCATCTTTCCTTTCAGTCTTAAGAAGTATTCTGGAACTTTATTAGCAGGCACAAAAATCAAATCTACTATTATATGCTAGAAATGTCATAGAGTAAGGTCTGTGGTATCATTATGTAAGGTTTGTTATCCATGGTGCTTTATTTGTCTCATTCTAACGAAAGTGAAAAAAAATATCAAACTTTTATTATTCCTATCTCAGAATCGTTTATTACCACCACAGGCTTAATGATTTCTGACGATAGTTCTTGTTCTTGCTACATAACAACTTTAAAAACTATTCTCCAGGCACTCTCTTGTTTTATTCTACGAAGTACTTAATCTAATGGTAATGTAGATCGTTTGTTTTTGTCCAGAAAAAGTTTCCTGAGTTACAGTATTTCGCATCCTCGAGTTTTTTAATAATAGAAACTGCTTTTAACTATGAGCTTATCTTATTTTAGTTACACTGAACGATATCTTCATTATGTATTATTTTATGAGAAACATAGACTATGCTGTCCAATTGAAATTATTTAATGTTTTTATGATTAAAGTCCCTAGCACAAAATTGCGTATATGTGCGTGTAAAGTAACGAGAAAGCTTTTAATACCTCCTCAATGCTCTGTATTGTCAATTATGCTTATATTCTTAGGATTTGTAGAAAAATGTTCGTGAAAGGGCTATTTTCATTGTGAGCTAAGCCTAGACAACTTCATAAGCAGATTTTTGCAAAAGGATGAATGAGATATTTGAAAGTTCAAATTAAAAGCGGCATTTGTTTAGAACCAATTAGTACGTTAATTTGCTGACTGAGTGAAGCATTCAGCTCAGAGGTGGCGCTTGCTTGGACTGACTGTACTACGCAGAGCCCGGTATTTATATAAACTATTATGAAAATCAATAATGAGACTGTATACGGAGTGGTAATTACATGCTCGAATTACCACATCGTATACTCTCATTATTGATCATATGACTATGGAGCAAAAGTTTTGATAATTTACTTTTACATTTTATGCGAATATTCGAGAAGATTTAGCTTTAAAAATTATTAGATTAGATAAGAGTACATTCAGTCTATACAGATAACAATCCTTGAAGAGATTATTAAGGATAAATCTTCTTTGAAGTAAACATGTATAAATGTAACACAGTCTCTAGAGTATTATGTAATCCAAGTTACGAAATGCATGAAAGATAAGCAAGTAAACTTAAATAAGTAACAGCCATTTTAAATATCCTAGCAATTTCGCATGACCATTAGAAGAACAATAAATTTTATGGCATATTCTTTATCATAAGCTTATATTAAACTAAACGTACCATCTGCCTATTGTGATCAAGTGAGGTGAAATCAGAATAGATAGTAAATGAGTCACAATAATACACTTGCTTGTTATACAATTTCTCAATACTAACACTTATTCTTGCGATGATGGAAGAACTGTTAAAATATGCAATAGACCAGAGAGCGTCTAGCCAAAAACTGTACACTGCCACAAGTATCCCTGGAATACCGATGCGTAGGCCTTCTTGTAATATCTGAGAAAGTCCATCAGCACCCAGCAGTATCTCGATCTCTGACGGGCTCTTCCAAAACTTGCTAGTCAAATTTAAACCTTTCAGGCATCTCCAGTCGCTGGATAGCTTGTGCACTCTGGGTCTATAGGTACTGATGAGTGAGAGAATGAGTGCATCAAAAGTAAGCGTAGCGTTCTTGCTGATGATAGATGTAATGGTAAGTCGAGCTTGTCCATGCACTTGAGGATCTTTGGCGCCACCGACATCAGTGATCTCGCGGTTTGTTTCTTGGTATGGCAGTTCAAGCCTTTTGAACAAGCTTTTTGCATCGAAAGATTTCTTCAAGCAATTATCAAGCATAGCACGTGCTACGTGCGTATGTCTATCAGGACCTTGCGTTCTTACCAGAGCAGTAGGTAAAAGTGTAGTATTACTTGAAGATGTACTCTAGTTGCAGGATAAACAATGACCTTTAGATAGGGCTGCAGGTTAAGCTAAAGTTGCGAGGTGCGTTGCAGTTGAAAGATTTTCATGCAGCATTGAATGATGTTTGTCATTGATAGTTTGGTAACGCTTGAGCGATTTGCAGTTATCGAGCTTGTACGCCCTGAGGCAATTGTAGCTAAGACTCTTTGCTTCAACTTTCTTACGTTCTTGTGGTTCTTCAGCCTTGAATTCGACTCAGTGCAGGATGAAGTGTTTGCCCTGTCATAAGTGGCACTTCTCCGTTATCGTAGTATACATCATGTTCGAGCTGTTAGCTCCCTCTTTCTTGTGGTTATGCTTATCTGTCGAAGATGCTACAATCTCGAGCATTGAGATACGTTGCTCAATGAAGATTTTCACTCTGTAAGCTCGTTCATCGAGCTTCCGGATAGTTAGAACGACCACCAGGTCGTTCCATTCAGCTGTGGGTCGATGAAGTTGCTTGCGCGTGACTAAGACAGTCACAGTGCCACTGAGCAGTGCCTTAAGCTTGTGTGCTGATTCTGAAGTTATAGCTGGCACTGAGAGAAGATAACGAGTTATTACCGCAACCAAGCGTCTCGTATTGGTGTAATGATCTTCAAGCATCCTCCATGCGACCTCGAAATGGACATTGATTACTTGCACAATTCGCAACATCTTGGCTGCCTCACCCTGTACGTGAGTTTTCAGCTGTTACAATTTTTCAACATTGTTCATGCGAGACTCACGTAACACAATGGTTGAAGACAAGTCCTTAAATTTGAGTCAGTCGCAAAAGTTTTCCAAAAATGTAGGCACTGGTACTGCAGACAAATTTCTTGGCACTTCAGAAACAGCAAGTAACGAAGGTGGCGGTACTGGATCTAAAGGTGGCTTTTGTAACTTTATTGACATACCTCAACCTGATTACAAGTAACCTTCTTCTGCAAGGCGATAGCAATCTGACTTAAGATACTCGAGCTTCGCTGTAACTTCCGTGCACAGCGCCAGAATATGGAAGTGATTCTGCAAGAATTCATTCCAGTTAGCGCGTAACTTGTCGAGGCAATTGTCTATAGCTTGTCGCGTCATGTTGTTTTGTCCAAGCTTAAGTAGATTCTCGTACGCTGGAGAAAATCTACCGAACAACTCTTGCTGGCGAATACCCAGTTGATCTAGCGTTAGCGATATGTCTAAACTCTGTACAGCGGTGTGTACGAGATTCCAAGGTGACGAATCCGCTTGCCTTGGCGAATCCTGGACGCAGATAAACTGCTTGTACTTGCAGCTGAAGAACACTTAACAAATTCAAGACTTTTAAGCTTTATCGATACTCACACGCATAGCACTGACTCTAGCAATACAGGAATTCTTGCGCCTTTAATTCCAAAACTGCCTCAACTCTTTTTGTTCCAAGGAACCACGTGCTCTCCTAGCAAAAGTATTTGTGGAAGGGCCGTTTCCGTTGCAAGCTAAGCCCAGACCTAGTCGAAAGCAGATTTTTGCAAAAGGATAGACGAGATATTTAAAGTTCAAATTAAAAGCGGCATTTATTTATAATCAATCGGTATGTACATTTGCTGACTGAGTGAAGCATTCAGCTCAGCAGTAGCGCTTACTTGGTCTGACTGTGCTACGCAGAGCACAATATTTATATAAAATTTTATGTGAACGTTCGAGAAGATTTAGTTTTAAGTATGATAAGATTAGATAAGAGTACATTCAGTCCCTGTAGATAACAACCTTTGAATACATTATAAAGTATAAATCTTCTTTGACGTAAACATATATTAATGCATAAATGTAACACAGTCTTTAGAATATTGTTTTAATCTAAGTAACGAAATGTATAAAAGATAAGTAAGTATATTCAAATAAGTAACAGTCATTTTTAATATCCTTAAAAGTTTGCGTGGCAATTAGAAGATCAATAAATTTCACGGCCTATTTTTTAGCATAAGCTTACATTAAACTAAACAAAAATGTTTGACTTGCTTGAAACTGCTTCTAAATAAGCATGATTATGCAATCATGTACAACATGTTTGACGATTATTTTACAGTCTTGGAAATCGTGTTTGACTGTCAAGAGAGTCTATCATAAAAATTAGGTGCTACAGTTTTTGACAATTAGAGATGACAATTTTGTTGAACTAAGACCTTCTATGAGCCAACGTGGAGATTAATGGTTATTTTGTCATAGGCACATTGCAGCTGACCTATTATTTTACATAGTGGAGGTTATTATTAATATTATTGTGAAAATCTCTATCAGTATAGTTATACCCATAACTATTTTACAATTTTGTAAATAATATGTGTTAATATAATTAACTATTTCTAACAGTTGTAAGTCCATTTTGAGGTATGATATTGTCTTTATCTAGAAAATACATAATATACGGGTAAGTTTTAACAAATATTGAAACGATATATCCAGCATTAAATCCAAAAGAGTTATTTAGCATGCTGAGCTGAAGTGCTTTTAACAATCCAGGCTTAATATTAGTCCCTTTAAGAAATTTGAAATTACTGATATGCTGTTAAATGAGAGTGACGATCCCTCTAAATTTTTTGCACTATTTTTATAATTCTCTTGGATACAGACCCAGAAATGTATCAAGGAGGAGAAAGTTTTGTTGAAAAAACAGATTAAAGTTAAAAATCAGGAAAACAAGAAAAAAAAGCAAGAAAGAGAAAGAAAAAAAAGCAGGAAGAAAAGTATTTGAAAAAGTAAAATAAAGATTGAAAAAAAAAAAAGTAAATGAGTAAAGTGACAACAACTAGTGGTATGATTTGAAGAAAAACATAAGTAAACAAAAACTAAAGTATTAAAATAAAATAAAAAAGATTGTTTGACTAAACAAATAAGTAATTTGCAGAAGCAATCACACTCTGTAACTAATGTATAATTATTAATTTTTGTACGTGAAAGTTAAATGTTTTAGAAAAAAGTTATGTTATAAGCATTAAAGAGTTCAAGGTCTCAATAAAATATTATTTTATAACTATTAACTATTTTAATAAATGAATTAATCTCACTTAATGTTTTTTTCTAACGTTATAAATTTTATGATGATAGCATACAAGTCTCAATAGCGTATGAACGACTTAAATGTCAATAGCTCATTTAAAAAAAGAATTATTATTTCAGAATTTATAAATTAAATTTTATTAATTTTTCTTACATTATACCATTTAATTGATGATAATCCAGTTTTATACTTTTAAAAAACCGAGATAATAATAATTAAAGTAGTTAAAGTAATTGAAGCTGTGACAGTAATTCGGTATCAGTGAAACAAACACAATGGCAGTAATACCAGCATTTGGCTAATTGAATAAAGGCCTAATTATAATTATACCTTACAATTTTTATCATTTAAATGATTATTCTATGGTCACTGAGTACAAAAGCTTTTAATTAAACAAAAAATAAAGTTTATATATTAATACATGCTTATGTTGTAAGCTTTTACGTATGTCCTAAGCGAAAAAAGTGACAGTAATACCTACATTTACCCCTATATGAGCTTGCGTGCTAACATGTTGAAAATGTACAACAAATATAATATTTACTGTTCACTTAGAATTAGATGAAATGCACGCTTAGAAGTAGCTGGACAACTTTAGCTATAGTATTGACCTATTTGACATTCTGCAGTAAGACGTTTGCTTTTGTCTTACTGCTCTTGTGCAGTATTATAGCTGCTTGGCATCCTTACCAGCACAGTTGTCTATTTTAAGACTCAAGAATTTTACTCTGTTGGTCCATTTAAAATAAAGATAATACAGTTTATTATGAGTCAATTAATCTTTTACTCTAATGTTTTTTCAAATGATGTTGTCGCCATCAGGTTTCATCTTACAGTTGTAACGTCCCTTTCTCTTTTCCTTTGGTATTATTTTAGCAGTAAGCGCAAACTTTTCTTCGACCGCTTTTATTGCGAATTATTGCTTGCTTATTTTCCACTACTTGCTTGATTTTTCTCACTTACCTGACTTGTGGTTTCGTAGGTGTCCCATGGATGTTTTAGACTCTTCTTCTTTTGATATCCGATCTTATTAGGCTGTGTATCTAATGTATTTTTTTCTAACCCTTTTGTATAGGTTCCATAGTTCCATTTAAGCCTAGTGTTCAAGGCTAGAGATTGTTTAACTAAATGTTATTTAAATAATTTATGGCTAGGTTCAACTGCTTTAACCAAAACTGCTGTCCACAGAAACCGAATTCCCAAAAATTTTGGGCATTAGCTATGGCATTACTTACTGTACTTTTAGTCTTATAGTGCTGTTTAACACGTGTTTATTTTCTGCACATTTGCCTACTCAGTGCATAAATGACTTTTACCTTATTAAAGCTGTGATACTACTTAACTGGCTTTAATTACTAAATACAGTTATCTCGTCAAGGCTGCGCTACTACACAGAAATATTTATAATGCTTTTTTTTGAGTATTGACTTCATTAGTTTATTATACTAGGTGATTTATGTATTTTTATGTATATAAAATATATATATATATATATTCTTGTCTTTACTTTTCTAAATTTTGTTATCTACCTTTCTTCTAGTCCAAGCTATTAATTTTTCAGTTTTTTTTCTCATGTATTTTACAACCACTCTGACAAGTAATGCGTATAAGGGCCCTATGTTGCTGTATTACTCTTGCACATATATGATATTGTCAGAGGTATGTTAAAAATTTTCTTGGATTTATTGTGAATCAATCGATTACAGTAATGGCGACCGATATCTGGTATGGCTTCCGAACCATCGGAATAAAGTTAAAAATACGCACTTAAGGTAACTTTAGCGATTTTTAACTGGAATGATGAAAATCTCTGAAATTTCAAAATTATTTGAACAAAGTATACCAATTTAGTAAGCGAAAGAATAAATACTAGTCTCAACAACTTTAGTTTTTAGAAAATTGCTACTTAAAGCTCTAATTTTTCCTACTTTTTTACTTCTTTAGCCGCCACATTCAATCTGCCACATTAAACTTCGCATTAAAAATGCTTTATTCGTATTGAGCAATCCAAAAAACCTCTAGGGTCACAAATAAGTTTTTTTTTCGAAACATATTTTTAATTACTGGCGAAAGAAAAGTTTAAAGCTAGCCTAATGAGCTCTGAAAATGTAATAATTTTTGAAAATATTGACAAGTTTCGCTGTTATAATGAAAATAAGATCTTATGAAACTGGATTATGTATCACTAAGTACTTATGAATCATGATAATACTGAGAAAGTTAATACTTTGTTGTTTCGGAGTATAATATGTATCTTATTAAAGTGTTGCAATGATTGTAATGCAGATTTAGGATAGTAGTTGAAAACTTGACTTTTTTTGTTGATCTCATTACTTTTTAAATCATTTATTTTGTTTTTTAAGACTTTTTATTGTCTTACATATTTCAATTATGTTATATTATTAAACTGTTTTTCGTGAACAACAATTCTTTTATAAGGCAACAAACGTGACAGTAGTCATAAGTCTTTATTGAATACATACAAAACATATGAAGCTCACCTAACCTTTTACTTAGATTAAACTGATTCTTGTTAAGGATATTTGAGACCTTATCTTTAATTTTTTTATCCTTACTCAAGCTCTTAAGTGCTACACTAATAAAAATTTTGATGAATAAAACAAAATTTCTGTAACAGTTCATTGGTTGTATGACATTTCACTTAAATCTTTTAACATTTTTAACTAAAAATTATTAAAAAAACAAAAACCAATTGTTATTTTTTATAGGTAGCAATGTTAGGAGGTGCTGATGAGAACCTTGCTGAAGTCGCTTTTCAGTATGGGCGAAATATTGGATTGGCTTTTCAACTTGTTGATGATCTGTTGGATTTTGTTTCTTCTTCGGATACAATGGGAAAACCAACAGCTGCTGATTTACGACTAGGTCTTGCTACTGCACCCGTTCTCTTTGCTTGTAAACATGTATGTATTTGTTAAAAATATATTTTTATTTTAATTATCTTCATTTTAGATACTACCAGTCAAAAATCAGGCTTTTAGTTATTTGTTAAAAAAAATATGTACCAAAAACTTGTCCCAAATTTAACTTTTTTGAACTTATTTCATTGTGATAACTGCTTAGTTTTATTAGTCTAAGATTTAATAATGACCTTAAAATAAGTTAAAATTTTTTATTTTACTTTCATACAATATTTGATAAGCAAAGAGTTTACGATGAAAACTCTTCCTAACTCTAAAATACTATGTCGTTTTTTATAGACAATAATTTAGCATAAGTTGACTTATGATTGTTAAGGTAAAATAAATATTGTAATGAACAACTTTACAAATTCCTTAATAATTTTTGTTATTTTTAAATTTTGTTAACTAACCTAAAAGACCAGCTTATGTTTGTCCACTGGTAGATTACGAGGTAGTACTTAGTGCTAATCGTAAAGTCCAAAATTGAAATCCGTCATAAAGTACTTTATTATGCCTGTTAAATCTTTGCATGGCTAATAAGGTATTACTGCGCCAAATATACCCTGATAGAAAGTTAGATCTAATCTAACAGATAAGTTAATTATTTATACTTTTTAGTCCTGCTCTGTTGTCGCTTATTTGTTAAATTATTTTTATGGTATTTTTATGTTTATGTAGGAACCACAGTTTTACGTGATGGCATGTACAATACATTTGAAATGAATTATAACATCTCCAATCATCTGAAACTTGTTGAGTTTTATGGAATCCAATATAAAAAATGAACGACAGTTTGGTTGGTTGAGCAGGGCTATTCATTATTATAATGTATTACATTTATCCGATGTTTTGGCAATTGAGTATTGTCATCATAAGAGACTTCTTACAATAAAAACAAAATTCAATATAAAAAAGATGTAAAAAAGGGTTGCTCTTAGTGTCTTACTGGCAAAAATTTTTTTGAAAAATAAAATGAATCGTTAAGTCCTATCATTGCACATACAGCCCTTTGTGGCTAAACAATACATTAAAAATATCAATAACATTTCTAGGCATAGATAAAGAAAAAGTTTACATACAGATGCATAAAAATTACTTAATCACGAATGCAACAAAGTAAAAGTCGTATAGCAGTTTAAGAAAAAATGTGTAAGCCATTTTAAGCATTAAAGTTGAAATATGAAAAAAATTTTTAAATGTTAGAACTGTACATAGTAAATATAATAAAACTTTATAATTATAGTGTTATTGACTAACATTACATTTTTTATTGACATTATTACTGTAAATTGAGATAAAAATTAACCACACTCGACCTAGAGAATAGCTCCTTCCGAGGTTACGACAACCCGGTTCGATTACGAGAGTACTTGGCCATTACGAAACGCCTTCGATCACGAGCTACCTCACGCATCAACTTGATGACGAGAACACACACTACACATCCTTTCTTGGTCCGCAGGGTGTCCTACCAGCGGCCTCACCAGCTGGTCTGCCGAGTCTCAGATAATGCTGTGAATGCGCACACTTATTGTCGCAGGGAGTCCAACCGTCGGCCTTACCCACCAGTTTACCGAGTCTCAGACAACGCTGAAAATATTTACACGCACACACACATACACACTCTACGACATCCTACCGCAGCGGACAGTCGACCTCTCGCCGACTGCCAAGACTCAGACAACGCTTCGCTTTGAATACCCACACACTCACACTCTCTCATGCAGTGCTACAGTTTCCCGTCATCTCGAATGCATCGACTCACTCGCAATGCAAGCAATCACGCCCACCAAGCTCTCTTCCCCAACCCGAACGTCTTCCTCTCGAACAAACTAACTCTCTCTCTCTCTCTCTCTCTCTCTCTCTCTCTCACTCTTTTAGCAACCTCGCTGAACCCCCACCTGCGTACATGTCTTAATCTCCTCCTCAACCACGCAGAAAGCCACAGTACCGGCAACCACACACGCTCTTATCTTACCCTTATCCTTGACACATCCTACACTCGCTCAACCTCACCTCGGCGCTATGTCCCTCTCCCTGTCTTCCCCACTGATCGCTAACCTTACCACGCACTACGCGAAATACCTCCAGACCACCATCTCCAGGGTAGATGTCGGAGTCGTCTCCTCGTGATGTCGATCCAGCACCTCGTAAATGCGTAGTCTCAGGCCCGGCTGTAGATGATGCCTCCCATAGATCGCCATGAGCTAGTGATAGACGTAGGTTGGATGACGTCTCGATGGTGCACACGCTCTACATCCTTCCCTCTCAAAGGCCCGTCAAGGAGTCCTCTCAGTCTCGCTGCTCGTGTCCTACTGCCGCGACATCTCTTCTATCTCTTTCTTTTCCCTACTTCTCTCATACGACCTAGCTCGCACACGTCTCGTTTTCCCCCTTAACTACACGTATATACACAAACTCCCTATATTCCTGGCGCATTAAAATTTTACAGAAGACACTAAAAATACAATCAATAATTACAATAATCGCTACAAATTGTCACTCATCTGTTTTCCCACCAATCTACCAATTCACACTAAAATGTACACTTACAAATATATCTGCGCACACAGTATTAACTTTAACACCACTTATATCCCTTTAATTACACATTTCTTCTATTTATTCTTGCTTTTCCCGCTTGCGCTTCCCTTTTCTCGTCTCACTGGCTATATGTCTCTGTCGTTCTCTCCTCTTTCTTTGCATGAAACATAATAAAACACAAACACACGTACACAGGGCATTAAAACGAGCACTCTTAGAACCAGTGATGTCATTCCTCTCAAAGCAGAGTTCAGTACTCTAGGCTGTAATGCCAGACGAAACGGCATCCCGCTCAAAGCAGAGCTTAGTATTCTAGAAACCCGCAGGCTATAGGCCACTGCTACTAGAGTACAGCTCGGAAGAGTCTGTAGCCCAGTTCCCCTACTCCTACTCTCCCTCTCCATGTACTGTGCATCATTACTCCAAGCCCACTTGAACAGCTTATATATTACATCTGTACCACCTTAAACATATCATGCCGTAGCCAAGTGGTTCTGCGTATTTTTTTTTTTTTACAGCTACTGTCTTAGTACATTTATTTATTAAAATTAATTCATGCTTTCAAAAATTGTATTGACAATTAATGTTTATTTGAGTTTTATAAATTGAGGGCTTTAAAAAAAGTCGTAGTTAATTAACAAGCGCTTATAATATAAATAATCTAGTATAATCTTGTCTTTTTATACTTGTAATAAATAAAAATGTCAATTAATAATCAAGAACCTTTAACGGAACAATCCAGTGTGTTCTAGTCTTTCCTATTTTGATTTATTATTGTGTTAGTTAATTAACAAGCGCTGAAAACATAAATGACCGAGTAGATTCGAGTTTTTTAATTTGTAAAAAATTAAATGTTAATTAACAATGAAGCCCAATAAAAAATTAATCATGTGTGCTTGAGACTTGTTTGTTAATTGTATATAATGATGCTAATGACCTATTAAGGGTTTCGATTTAACTATGCATATCTGTTGTTTTTATTTATTTTTGTGTGATATTTATATATTGTATGGATAAATTCTCATGTTAATATTGTAATTTATTAACATCGTTACTTCTGGAAAGTTTTAGTAATGTTCATAAATAATTAAATGCCTTTTTTTTAAGAACGCTGAACACAAAACTATTTTTATTAGCAATGATTACAACAAATTATTGTTAAGAAAAATGTGAAATAAAAGTATAATAATAAAGCTTTTCCGTTTTAATAACGAAATGTGCTTTTTTTTTTAATTTAAATAAGTAACAGTACAAATTTATATAGAGATGCCTTGACTAACTGATAATTTACAACTGATATTTAGCAACGATTAAGCAAAATTTATCATACAATTCTGTTTATTTGACTTTATTTATGTTTCGAACTCCAAAACTTACTATTATTTACAACTGTAATATGAAACAAGTATTTAAAGCTGCTTGTTAACCTATCTCTAAGATTTACTGTTAGTTAATTAGAACTGTTCTTAAAAAAGTTATTGGAACCACGTAAGGCAGTGCACACGAATTCTTTTATCAAATTTTATTCTGTACCAATTATTTATTGCATTTACAACCAAAAATAATAATAAATTTAATACTTACCATCTAACATTGAAGAAGGAGCTTGGTTATTCATAAATATTACTGTCAGTTTTCAAAATATTGAGACGTAAAAAAATTACAATATTTATGTGACAAAATATCCATGCAACATGCAAATATTATACATAAATCCAAATATATGATTGTAATGCATTGTTGAATCGAGATCCCTAACGTAATAATTACTATTATTTAAAATGAACAAAAAGACAAAAGTGCCTTGAATTATTTCTTTAAACATTGGGAGACTAAAGCGTACTAAATCATTTGGTTAAACGTAGTTGTTTAGTTACTAACATCATAATAATTTTTTATGTAGAAGATTTTAGTATAATATATGATTCTGTTTCAGGTGCTGGATTATTAATCGACATTTTTGATTATTACAAGTATAAAAAGACAAGATCGTACTGGGTCATTTATGTTATAAGCGTGTTTCAATTAACTAATATCACAATAAATTAAAATGGGAAGGACTTGAGCGTACTGGATAATTCTGTTTAAGGTGCTTGTGTATTAATTGATATCTTAGTTAATTTAAGATGCAAAGAGTAGAATGTACTGGGTAAACTTGTTATAAGCACTTGTTTGTTTACTAAAATCATAATAAATTAAAATTGTCAAGACCTAGGCGTACTTAAACATTCCTGTAAAGGTGCTTGTTTATTAGTTGAATTTAATTTAATTTATTTTAAACGAAAACACGAGAGCTACTTGTTTAATTAATGCTATTGTTTATTTTAAAACCGAAAGACTTGAGTATGCTAAGTATTTGAGTTAAAGCTGTTTGCTTATAATCAAACGTTGTTCTTGGATTATTTAGTTTAAGCCGTTAGTTTATCAATTGATATCATTAATTAGAAGTACAGAAAGAATTGCACCAGTTGTTATTATTCATCAAAACTAAGTGAGTATTATTGATCTTTATTTAGAGGTGTCACTACTGTTAATTAAAATGCAGCTAGTGTTGTTGGTTTTTCACAGACACAACGATAAAATCATTTTTTTTTGGAGCCGTCAATTTATAAAATTGAAATAAAAATTAATTGTCAATGCAGTTTTTGAAAGCATAAATGAACAAAAACGATTCAAACCTGTTGGGGGTCAGATTCAAGGGTCAAATAAACATACAGTGGATGTGCAACAGTAAATAGATTTATTTGATAACAGTCGGAACGTGTGACGTAGTTAAAGGCGCGGGGTAATCTATTCACGCAGCAGGCGGGCACTCGCCAGCGGGGCAACGTCGTTAGTTCTAGTGTTTCTCGCTAGTTACGCGATCGACACACGTCAGCATGGGCGTGTATATAATATAAAAGTACGGCTATTGCCGAAGACGCGGCAAGTCGAATACATGGAAACAATATTATGATACAAGGTCCAGATACATGTATTACAACAGTCCCTCTACTTAAGTTTTTTCGGCACGCGCTCAATGACATTCAATTTGTTACGCAAGAATTCAAATTTTTCGGCACTAAGCGCTTTCGTCAAAATATCGGCGTACTGTTAGCGTTGTGTTTACATACTGTCAATTTATTAAATTTTCTCGTAGCTTTTCGCATTTAAATTGGTATCGTAAATCGATGTGCTTTGACCTCCTGTGAAATTCTTGATTCCTTGTTAAACGAATGGAACTTTGGTTAACAATATTTAACGTAGTTTGGGTCTCACATCGATGTCCGGTATCATACAATAGTTTTCGCAACCAGACAGCCTCCTTAGTAGCCTCGCACGCCGCAACAAACTCTGCTTCAGTAGTGCTGACAGAGACGCTTGCCTGTAGTTCTGAAGATCATGTTAAACAACCCCCGCTCAGAGTAAATAGGTAACCGCTCGTCGACCAACATGTATCAAGATCTGCGGCATAGTCAGCATCAGAATACCCAACAAGTGAATCGCACTTACGATCGGTATGAAAGAGTATTCCAAAATCGCGCGTACCTTTTACATTTCGCAAGATACGCTTCGCCGCATTCCAGTGCGATTTTTCATAGTTATCGAGATACCTGCTTACAACTCCGACGGAGTACGCTATATCCGGTCGTGAGAATAAGGCTAAGAATAAAAGCGAGCCGACTAATTCGCGATAGTATGGTGCGTTCAGCGTGCCCGACTCAGGGCGCGAGTTAACAAGTCTCACGTGTGGGTCAGCTGGTGTTTTAACAGGGTTAGCGTCTGTCATTTTGAACTTTCGCACAAGTTTATCGACGTATAGCCCTTGGCTTACAAACATAGAATTTTTATTTTGGGCTATTTCCATTCCGATAAAGTAGTTCAGTTCGGCACTGGTTATCTCAAAGTTGTTTTTGAAAACTTTAACAACATTATTTAGCGTATTCATATTTTTCTCAAAAATTAGGTCATCGTTGACATACAAAGCAAGATATACCTTTTCCTTTTCGAAAATTCCCGTGTAAATACACTTGTCTGCATTACTTTGAACAAAATTTAGGTCTTTTACAAAACTGTCAAATTTTTTATTCCAGCACCGCCCTGATTGCTTTAGCCCGTATATTGCCTTTCTTAATTTTAATGCTATGTTTTTACCTTTTAATTCTAACCCGTCGGGAACTTTCATATAAATTTATTCTTTTAATTCGCTGTTTAAGTAGGCCGTACTAACGTCAAATTAGACATACTTTAAGTTCTCACGCACGGATATTGCGAGCAGGGTTCGCACGGACTCAAAACGCACAACGGGAGAAAAAATATCTTGGTAGTCTATGCTAATCTCTTGCGAGAAACCCTGTGCGCACAGGCGCGCCCTATACCTCGAAATGTTTTGATCATTGGGAGCCTTAATTTTGAAAACCCACTTAAATCCTGCGGCTTTTCGTCCCCGAGGTAATTCGGTTATTTCCCACGTTTTATTTTTCTCATGAGCGATCAGTTCCTGTTTAATTGCGTCCCTCCATAAATCAGCATCCTCGAGAGTCAAAGCCTCTCTGTAGCTGGACGGTTCCTCACAAGCCACAAAGCACGCCTGATACCGCACTGGAGGGCGTATGTTCTCGCGGGTACGCAAAGCGTATGGTTTACTTCCCCCCTCCGCCCAACCCTCGCCACTCGTGCCTTCCTGTGTCTCGTTAATAGTGGGTACCCTATCAAGTTCACCACTGCACTGCATGCCCTGACCAGGCAACTTGCCGTTCGTAAGATAGTTCGCGTTATCCATGCAAATAGGGAACTGCGTGCTATTATTATTAATATTTGAATTACAAGAATTTTGCTCCTTAAATCTTACATTTCTCGAAATAGATACCCGCCCGGTTTTTGAGTTAAAGAGTCGGTAATTGTTAGAATCATTCTGGTAACCAACGAAGACTAATCTTTCCGATTTGCTGTCCCACTTGCCTCGAAGCGCATCAGGGGTTAGAGCGTAAGCCTCACATCCGAACGTGCGTAAGTGAGAAACATTTGGTTTTTCGCCCACCCATATTTCGAAAGGCGTGACAGTATTAGAACGAGCACTAATAATTATGTATGCACCAATAATAATTATTTTTAAAACATAAGTTGCTGAGTTAACCGCTTCAGCCCAAAGACGCGGAGGCAAGTTTTTAGCTAAGAGCATCGTTCGCGCGCTTTCAACAACATGTTCTCATTTCGCGTTCAGCGCGACCATTTTGCTGCGGTGTATACGGTGCAGATGTGAAAAATTGGATGCCTCGGGCTTTGAAAAACTCTTTTGTGTTGCTGTTTGCGTATTCTGTCCCATTGTCAGCTCGGAAAACTTTCATGTCTTTACCAAATTGATTTTTTAATAGATTTGCAAATTTTACTGTGTGTTCAAAAGTGTCACTCTTATGCTTAAGAAAGTAAACTGTGCGGAAGCCAGATGCCTCACACTTAAACCGAAGAAAGAACTTTTCTCCATTAATGGAGGGAATTTGCATTGGACCACACAGGTCTGAAAAAATAATTTCACCGGGGACAATGTTGTCATTTCTCTTTATCTTTTAAAAAGGAGCCTTAAACTACTTTTCAAACTGGCAAGGTTCACAGAAGAACTCGGTTCTGTTTTGAACGGATATACCTAAAACCGCATTACTCTCTATCATTGTTTCTATACAATTTGTATTTATGTGACCGAAACGCTCGTGCCATACTTGTAACGGGGCGGTGCCAGCAACACGAGCTTCACAGGCAATGTCGGTTTTTATAAAAAGACTTGTCAGGTTGTTACTCAACTTTATACGGTGCGCCATTAGGGCATTATTCTTCGAAAAGATATCAGCCGTATTTCCATTTAAAGTGACAGAAAAACCGTTTGACGTTAAGACGCCCGTAGCCAACAAATTTCTTTTGAAGTGAGGAATATACCACACGTCGTTAATCGTACCTCCTAGCCACTTACTATTTACAAACCACTTAATACGAATCCTGCCGTGGCCCTCAACTTGTTTTTCTGTGTCGTCACCAAGGTAAACAGACTCGCCTCGGTGCGGCTCGAATTCCCAAAACCACTCCCGACGACAACATATATGTCGTGACGCGGCGCTGTCGAGAAGCCAATACTCTGATTCATCTTTCTGGTGAAGCCAGTTAAAATCATACAAAGACGAGTTTACACTCAAAGCCTGATATTTTTAAAATGCCTCGAACGCACTATTTTTTAAGTGATCTGGATTTTCTGAACCTACATCAGATTCTTTATTGGCTTTTCGCGCGCGTTTTTTTGCAAAACAGTATCTCGAAATATGCCTGGGCTTATTACAAAAATTGCAAATTATACCACCCTCTTGGGTTAAGCCGCTCGCAGAACGCTGACTTCCTTGGTTCAGTGCTCCTTTGTTCGAAGATATGTTGGATGTAGCAAACGCACTGACAACATTGTCAGCGATGGTCATTTGGGCTTCCTCTCGTAGCATTCTTTGTCTTAGGTTTTCCATGGTTTGGCTTTTTTCATCTACGTTGTCCCACGCCGAAACAAAGGCGCTAAATTTCGTCGGCAGCGTACTTATGATTTTCACCATTACCATAATACTTGAAACCTCCTGATCGATGTCTTTGAGTTGATTGGCGATGTTTTCAACTTTGGTAATGTGCTGGGAAATAGAGTCGCTGGGTGCCATTCGGTATTAGTGGAACTTCGTCGTCAAAGCCAATTTATTAGACGCACTTTTTTGTTCGTGAATGCTAGACAGTTTTTTCCACATTTCACTTGAGCTTGAGCAGGTGACTAAATAATCGAGCTGCGTATAGTCAACAGATGACGATATAATGAACATGGCCTGTGCGTCGTTTTTAATCCAAGCCTTTTGCTTTTCGGCGTCTGTATCATCCGGCTTCTGTTCTTTATCTTCAACGATGTTCAGCAGTTCGTATGCCACGAACACAGTTTTCATCTGGAACTTCCAAAGCTGAAAATTTTGACCGTTGAAGCACTGAATATTTTTAATGTTGATCGGGTCGGCCATTTTGAGACTAGCACAAAAGCGCTCACTACACTGCTCGAACTCGTGTGCACGATAGAAATTTAGCACAAAGAGTTTTTAACGTCCCGACTATTCACTGGAGGTGCCTGGGCCCATAACCTGTTGGGGGTCAGATTCAAGGGTCAAATAAACACACAGTGGATGTGCAACAGTAAATAGATTTATTTGATAACAGTCGGAACGTGTGACGTAGTTAAAGGCGCGGGGTGATCTATTCACGCAGCAGGCGGGCACTCGCCAGCGGGGTGACGTCGTTAGTTCTAGTGTTTCTCGCTAGTTACGCGATCGACACACGTCAGCATGGGCGTGTATATAATATAAAAGTATGGCTATTGCCGAAGACGCGGCAAGTCGAATACATGAAAACAATATTATGATACAAGGTCAAGATACATGTATTACAACGAAACCACTCGGCTACAGCGTTATGTATTTAAGGTGTTACAGATGGAATATATAAGCTGTTTGAGCGGGCTTGGAGTAGCCATGCGCATCACATAGAGAGGGAGAGTAAAAGTAGGGGAACTGGGGTGGAGCCTCTTTTGAGCTGTACTCTAGTTGCACCAGCCTATATAGCCTGCGAGTCTCGAGAATACTAAACTCTGCTTTAAGCGGTATGCCGTTTCGTCTGGCATCTCAGCTTAGAACCACCAATTTTCGTTTAGTAGTGCTGGCATTTAAGGCATTAAATAAAATAGATTTAAAAGAGAGTTTGCTAAAATAATTTTTATCTTGGTTTTTAATAATAAGTTTAGTAAAGAGCATGATGGTAGTAAATTACACTTTGAATAACAAACTTTATAGATGAAGTAAGGAATAAGCTTTGCTAATTTATTTGTGACATTTGCACATTTTAAATTGAACGTTAATGACGTAAATAATGTTGTATAAATTCTGTGATATTAACTAAGTACAATTCTAACATTTACATATCTTTATTTTGCATCAACCGTAATGATTCAAATGGTTAACAAATGATTTCTGTGACTGCGATATTACTTTTACTTTCTTGCATTTTTGACTAAGTAATTTGTACGCGTGTGTAAATGGTTTTTATATTTATTTTTGTTTTTATTGTAACAAAATATCAGAAAAATGTTGGATTTTTTACTAACGAATGGTCCTGCTTCACTAAGTTAATTGTCATTTGATTTTCTAATAATTAAAATGTACTTAAAAGTTTTAAGATAAGTTGACTTGAATAGATGATTATTTATATACTAATTTATTTAAATTACTAAGTACTTAAACGAAATTTTTTTAAATTAGAAGAAGTCAATAACTAACGTTTAGATACATATATTTAGCCCATGAAATAATGGCTGAAAAGATTAAAGCTTCTTTAACATTTATGATTCGCTTAAAATTCACTAGACTGATCACGGCTCAACAAAACGCATCTAGTTGGTCTTTTTGTGTCTTATTCCAAACTACGGTACACTTTTATTTTCGATGCTTGATAATTTTCTTAATTGCAACCATCTGCTTCTTACATTTGTAATTTTTATCTAACTTTATTTACGTCGCTAGAACAGACGTAGAATAAAGTGAAGCGGAAAAGCTACGCACGTTAGATCTTAAGTTTTCTAAATTTTTTTTACATACAACTATCAACATTATAATGTTAAAACCTTAAGGTTCGTTGTATCATGTGATCAAAGATGTCTTGGCAATTTTTGAAGTCAAAATAATTGCAAACGTGCCCGTAAGTGCGAGAAACATAAATTCTTTATTTTTTGACTCCCAATCAACCTATCGTTTATCATGTAATAAATATTTTGTACCGTTAGGAAGCTGTTTGTCAAAGATATATATTACTATAACTTTCTATGGTTTCATTAGAATTTATCACAATCATTTGTTTGTTCAGTAGATTAAAATTTAGATTCACCAAATAATATATCGCGCCACGAAGGGTGAAAGTTTCCCATTCTCTCCCGATGTATAAGTACCGTCCTTGCCTTTGGATGTAATTTTTTGACCATCCTTTGATGGAATATGATGATTTGTTCATAATTTTATCTGTCTACTAGACATGCATTCTGGCGTAATGTGTGGACATTGCCTTCCGAGCTGTAGGCGTTGGGTGTCAAACATGCAGATTGTGAAAAAAATAATGTTATGTAATCAAAAAATTTTTTACCCGTAAGAAATGTGGCACTTTTGTCTCTGAAGTTAAAAAAGTAATGTTTTATTCAGAGAGCTTATGGTGAACCCTTCTTGTTTTAAATTTTTTCAATGTCACTTTAGTACACAATCTATATCGCAAATAACAAATATTGCATCTTGCTGGTAATTTTATAATAATTAGTTAAAAATTTTTTCCAACTCTTTTAAGGCTTCTAGAAGTAAAGATGAACGTAAAATAATTGAGGGAAAAATTTCACTTCTTTACGAATTGTGAAATAAATAAATGAAACTGAGGGCTGTATGGACGAAAACTATTTTTTCCAAGACCCTGCAAAAATTCTGTACAAGAATTATTTTAAATCATTTGAGATTCTTTTAACCTTATCAGCCCAATCATGCCTTCAATATCGGTCTATAGTAATCTTAATTCCTTATTTTAGAGCGGTAGTTAAGAGTTTCGAAATCAACTCCGTTATATTCATGCATGAGGATGGAACATTGTTGTAAAGCGTATTAGTGATAATTCCATCAAACTGACATGGAAAATACATACCAATTCATTTAAGCTTATTAGTAAACATCTTAGAGAATAATAATGATATAATAAGCCATATCTTCCCATGGACTTAAATATTTTTAACAAGTCTTTTAACCATAATATAAATTAAAATTACTATAAATAGGCTAAACCTTTAGCTTATCATGATACAACCGACCTACAAAAGCTACGATAGCTTAGTGGATAGCTTGCTAGCCTTCTAGCCGGAGATACTTGAAAGGTTTCGGATTCGAGTTCCATAAACAATTATCGAGATTTTTTTCTCAAGCTTCTTCGATGTGATAAATACCCTGGATGTCGAAACACCACTTATCCGGCATTTAAACCTAATAGTCGATTTTTCTAATGTTGTCTAGATTTCCAGGGGCCTTCTTTCCGAAGGAAAGCTGACACCTGGTCAGCTCAACGGGCAAAAGTCACTGTCGATTGTAAAACGATGGATACAGCGAGTTTTAGATGGTTTATTGTAAATTTCTTTCCATTAACTTAATAAAACTTGATAATAGCTGGGGTGTGCTTGAGACAATCGCTGAACCCTGTCAATAGTACCTAGTAGGATGGATGACCAAATTGTCTGAAGGGACCTTTACAAAGGGCCTGCACAAGAGACTTAAATACTTAGGCAAAAAGGATGGTGTGTTAAATGCTGTCAGAAGAAAAAAAATGAGAAGAGCTTAAAAATATAAGGTTTTGAGTAACGAAACAAGAATACATTTATTCAATATAAAAATATCATTCTCTTGTAGGTTTGCAAAACACAAGTAGGCTAACTGCTAGCTCATCGGTGCGGTGGAAAAAAATTTCTCTGCAGCAGAAAGAGAGGCCATTATTTCTACTTTAATCTGATATAACGACGTTCCCATACATTATAAGCTACACAAATTTAAGTAAGCTCGCTTTTTTACATGTATCAAAGCTCAGCATACACAAAGTGCATAGATAATTGACATGTTTCTTCCAATTATTCGTAATGTTACGGTTGTTCACTTTTTTCTTTCTATTTTATTTTTAAATAAGCTACACTTCTCTCGTAGTACATGCACTCCAGTCTTCTAGTGTTCAAAAATTAACTATCAGCTGTATTTGTTCATTAAAATATTCATGATCTATATTTTCTGTGACTTCTGTTCCTTACTAAGTACAACGGTTTTTTCTTTAATCCTCACCTTTTCCTACGTACTCTTGACATAGAGACCCAATTTAAATTCCAGTTAATTGTAAAAATTCTTACCCTACAGTTTAAAAAAATATTTGTTTTATAACCATGGAGTCCGAATTCAACACTCGTGTAAAAAAACGTGCTGCTGAAAACTAAGTTTCTTAACGTGAACTAAAAAACTCGAAATATTTACCCATAAAATATAAGCAGGTAAATACGTTTAAGCTAAACGTATTTAAGCGTCTTGAATGTAAGATATGATCAATCTTTAAATTACTACAGCAAAAACGCAAAAAGTATGTTTCACTGTACGAGGTGAGTTCAAAAAGAAGTATTAATTTTTCAAATTTCGTGGGCAATATACATTCAATTATCAATTTTTTTTTTTTTTTTCTGTTAGTATTCATTACCCATATAGGTTTACAGTCTTAGCTGTATGGTATGTTCAGCTTGCCTATGAAAGAAATAAAAGAAATCAATCGCTTCGAAACACTTGAAATGTTGACGATGGCATACGGTAAATCTTTTTCGAGTAAAAAAAAACCAGGTGTGGATCTCGGGACCCTGGGCAGAAGTAAAACTTTCAACTTAAATGTTAGTAAGCTCAGTATATTAGAAACCGAAAAAATTGGTGTATACCTAATTTTAATAGGTCTTTAAAAATCCGATATCGAAGTAGTAAAAATTTTATTACTATTACGTATTCGAGCATCTACGTGCTTAAAATACATATACTTATTATTTATGTCATACGTAATTGGAGCATTTTAAGTACTTTTACGCTTGCTATAAAATATGTATTAATATTTGTACGAATTGTTGGTCATGTAATGCATAACAAATCAGAAACTTTCACTGTACTGCCCCATAAAAAAGTTACTTTTGTCCAGTTACGTGGGACAAAAAACTCCTTTTGTTGAAAATTACTATTCGTGCATTAGCTATGACATAATAAATGTACAATAATTCTTGTTAAAATTATTGTATCAGATAAATGAAACTTTATTTAAATTTTGGCTTTCATAAAAGTAAAATAATACCCTCTATTTGATTGCGACTAAGAAAAACAATAGACACATAGCTTCTTTTTATTGTAAAGTTGTAATTTGTCATTCAATTTAATTACTATGATTACTTATTATTTGATATTAAATTTTACCCGTGCTTATAACTAACTTCTATTGATCAAAAAATTGATAATAAAAATATAAGTTTTGGTCACGTGGTAATTATTCTTATAATACATGATATAGTGTAGAAAATTAATTAATTTATGGCTAGGATATGTAGAATGTAGCGTTGCCTTTTAAATATGATTTATTAACTTCAGAGTTATTATAATTGTTTGTATAAACCCGTATAACATATTTTTGCACCTCAATAATTATTTCCTATATGTCGAATTATTTTTGAGCCTATCTAGCTTTCCTTTGAAAATACGACTGTTTTTTTAATTCCAAGAGGTTATGTTGTAACAAAAATTCTTCGAAGATTTTTTCAACATTCATTTTAATATTCTACATAAGCCATACTGAATAAAAAATTTTTTTTACTTGTTCTTTTCAAGATACAGTCGAAACACGAAAAAATTGAAACTCTGTTTTTGCACAGTATAACCCTTTTCTGTTTGTGCACGTCGATTATGTAGTTCTCCTTGAGAACACCCGTATAAATGGTTATTTTGGGTTTATCTAGCTTATGACTGTTTTTTTTGGATTTTGAGTGGTTATGGTGTGATAAAAATTTTTCGATGATTTTGTAAATATCCATATACATTTTTTAAACACGGCATTGAAAAGGAGATTTTTTATGTGAAAAATCTTATGGTGGGCAGTGAACAGCTGTGTGAGAGGAAATATGCAACGAAAAGCCTGATCCGCTCCTCCGTTGCTGTTTACCCCATCACTGAGCACTCCTCTCTCTCTCTAAATATACACATGCGGTAGAACTTGTATGTCGATGTAAACATATATACGGTAATTATATAACTATTGACGTGTATACATAGCCTTTTTCATATTAAAGTGGACTACTGTACTATTGTGTATGAACCGTATATAACATATTTATAGCTGTATAAAAGTGTATGTATTCAAATATATGTAATCAAATATCATATATTTAAGGCATATAGCGTGTACATATATATACATTTATAAGAATATGAGTAAGCGTATATTATATATTTGTATTGAAAAAAATTTTCAAATTTTTTTAACTCCGAGAAATGAACCCCCAAACTTCAGATTGGTAGTCAGAGACCTTATTCATTATGCTGCGCATCACGCAGACCTGATTTTTATTTTTATTACTTATAAATACCAACTGAGAAACTTCTAAATTAAAAAAATTGATTGAGAATTCGGCGTTTTTTATAAAATATGTAATTCAGCCCACTTATTACTAATAACATAATTATGATTATTTTTAAGTAGTCAAATAAAGTGTAAATTGTGTTCTATTGTTCAGATTGCTTATATCTGAAAACGGTTTGAGATGCGCAAAAAATAAAAATATCAGCGTATGAGGCAAAAAATTTTTTATCAATAAGCACTTTTTTTGTCTTGACAAGCGCAAAATATTGAGAAAAAAAATGAAAAACGCATGGTGGTAGTACCTGTAAAAGTGAGATAGAAGGAGCCATTTGTCGTCTTCTTTTACGCTCTCTTTCTCTCTCTCTCTATTATACTCATACAGGTATACTTATAGGCTCTTTTCATTGCTTCTGTCAATATCTTCCGATTGTAGAAAACGATCAATCAATGTTTAAATTATAATTATTTTTTCGTCATTTTAAAAAAATTTCATCTTAGTAAACAAAGTTATTTTAAAATATAAAAATTTCACCATAGCTCAAAGTTTTTCTAAGATTCTCCAATTCTGTTTTCTTACTTCCTGCAGGTTAACCCGTTTTTAGTAAAGAGCCAACGAACTTCGTGTACATGCACAATTGCGACAGAGAAAGTAATACACATGAATGTACTGCTGAACATATATATGTACCTGGAGCGCGCGGTGGCTCAGTCGGCTAGGTCGTGGATTGGCACGCGGGAGACCGTAGTTCAATTCCCGGCCAGTGCGACTTTTCGGGCAAGTACCTCTGTGATTTTTCGTATGTGCTTTTTCACCACGCAATGCTCCTCGAGAAGGGCTTAGGCGACCTTCTCGCAGCAAAAATTGCCTAATTTCCCCCTACCCCCTCCCAGTAATGGGAGGCCTCCCATCCCTCATCCCTCTAAGTGCCCATAGTAGTGCCCTTATTAAAGGAGCCGGACGTAGAGCACTATAATATATATGTACCTATGTGTCGGTAGGTAGTTTAGATCCTCTTTGACGTGTTTTGTTGTTATTTCTCTTTCTCTTTGTTTATGTTCTCATAAATAAAATAAATTTGAGTATAATTTTTAATTTGCTTTTTCCTAACCTATTATACTCACTAATAAAAACACATATTTGTAAATAAACTGTCTTTTTGATACAAAAATAAAAGAATTAAAATTATTTGGGATGACAAAAAATTAAATACTCTTTTATCATACACAATCAAATATGACCGATATCAATCACGTATTCTTTAGTGTTTAACATCTGGTGGAGGTCCCGAAACCCAAACCTGATATTTTTTATTCGTTGTTTTCAAGATAAAGTCGAGAAAGGAAATAATTGAGGTTACGTTTGTGCATAATCCAGTCCCTGTGTATTTGTGCATCTTAATCATGTAGTTCTTTATTAGGAAACGCGTAAAAATTGTTATTTTTAGCCAATTTTGCTTCTTTTTCGAAAAACAACGTTTTCTCCTGTTTTAAAAGGTATACCTACATACCTATAATACATATAATAGTTCGTCTCAGTACGTTGAGTAGATATAATTTAAAATTAAGAGAACTTTGACTTTATGCTGAAAAATTTAGAATACTTATCAGGTTCTACAATAACGTATTCAGTTTTCCATCTTTAATAAGTATGTAAATAGAACAATAAAGAAAAGGTATATAAAATATTAAAATTTGAGGACCATTTTTTTAATGTTGCGCGAAAAAAATTTAATTCTGATCTGATAATAATAAAAAACAAGAAAATAGTGACTGTATACATGTATATACAGCATGATATGTAACGGTGACATTTCCTGAGAACCGCGTGTAGAGCAATTTTTTCTGACGCAAACCCCGTTGGAATTAATTTTGTAGGGCAAGTAGCTTTTAAATGGGAGCCGATTAAAAATACGTTCCAAACTACCCCTAAATGGGGTTCGAAGGCTATAGCGCGCCTGCATGAACTCGCGACGTTGCCACGTTGTTATTGGAGCTTAGTTAGTAAG
This sequence comes from Copidosoma floridanum, assembly GCF_000648655.2. Next base: position 838,911 of record NW_019379496.1, read on the forward strand.
CAATGAGAACTATATCCATGTGCGCACGCAAGAGCGTCAGCTACTGCAGGTAACTTAAAGGTTGGATGTAAAAAGGTAAATATTGTCTGCTCCTTATGTTGTCAGTTGTTTATCCACGCGCTTACTGTCTTTCTCACTCTCATGTTGGACAAAAATATTTTTAAATTTTTATACTTACGTAATGTTACCTCGAATTAACGTAAACGACCATATCAGTAGGGATTTTTCCACTCTACACGATAGTATTTTTGCAAAAATAGTCGAGCTCTCGGTCAAAAATATTGTTGTTAGGTATGCCTTGCTTATGTTCCCGGGTATGTCGTCTGTACACGATTTAGAACGAGTCCATCCATAAATTGCAATAATCAAGTACCCACCAAGTGCCCGGGAAGTACCCGCCAAGTGCCCAGGAAGTACCCGTCAAGTGCCCGGGAAGTACCCGCCAAGTGCCCAGGAAGTACCCGTCAAGTGCCCGGGAAGTCCCCGCCAAGTACAATACTGTCGGGTACTTTCCGGGTACTTGCCGGGGACTTCCCGGTCACTTGGTGGATACTTCCCGGGTACTTCCCGGGCACTTTCCAGGCACTTGGTGGGTACTTCCCGGGTACTTGGCAGGGACTTCCCGCGTACTTCCCGGGCACTTGGCGGGTACTTATTGGGTACTTGGTTGGCACTTCCCGGGTACTTGGCGGGTACTTCCCGGGTACTTGGCGGGTGCTTCCTAGGCACTTGGCGGGGACTTTCCAGGCTCTTGGTGGGGAGTACCTGGGTACTTGCCGGGTACTTTCCAGGTACTTGGTGGGTACTTCCCGGGTACTTGGCGGGTACTTCCCGGGCATTATTGCAATACATGAATGGACTCGTTCTAAATCGGGTACAGATGGCATACCCGGGAATGAATGCAAGACATACCTAACAGCAATATTTTTGACTGAGAGGTTGACTATTTTTGCAAAAGTACTATCGTGTATAGTGGAAAAATCCCTACTGATATGGTCTTTTACTTTAATTTGAAGTAACATTACTTGAGTAAAAAAATTTAAAGACGTTTTTGTCCAACGTGAGAGTGAGAAAGACAGTAAGCGCGTGGATAAACAACTGACAACGTAAGGAGCAGACAATATTTACCTTTTTACATCTAACCTTCAAGTTACCAGCAGTAGTTGACGCTCTTGCGTGCGCACATAGATGTAGTTCTCACTGCTTATTGACTAAGCTGCAATAACAATGTGGCAACGTCGCGAATTTATACGGGCGCGCTATAGCCTTCCAACCCCATTTAGGGGTAGTTTGGAACGTATTTTCAATCGGCTTCCATTTAAAAGCTATTCGCCCAAAAAAATTAATTCCAACAGGGTTTGGGTCAGAAAAAATCGCTCTACACGCGGTTCTCGGCAAATGCCACCGTTACATATCATGCTGTATAGTGATAATGGAATTGCTATTTATCTAAGGTTAAAATCTTTAATTAGTACTAAGATTCTCAAATATTATATCAAACCTTTGTCAAAAATTGGAAAGGAAAATCCAATAGAAAAAAAAGTACAAACATTTACATCAAATCGCAAATGTAGAAAAATCAAATAAATGATTTTTTTAAGAAAAACCGTCCAGCAAAAACATACACATAAAAAACCATTGACAGCAGAATGTGGTGCTATTAGTTTTAAACTCTGGACTTCCAGAAAGCTTCGAAGAAACATTTTTCAATAAATTATATCATTTTATTGGTCCCATGATGTTTCGATTATTTCTTCCTTTAGGAAATTTAGGGTAGAGTACTTGTTATTTTAAAAATAACTCAAATTAGGGTAAAAAAACTAACTATTATATTATTTCTACAGACTGTCTTACAGACCAAATGAAATATGTTTAATCTATTATTGTATTGGGGATGGCTGACACAACAATTTTTTATTCATTCTTACATCGTGATTGAATATGAGCGTTTAAATTATTTAAGATATAATGAACGAAAAATTCAGAATTGAATGTTATTAAGGTTTATTAGACGCCACTGTTAATAGTGCATCTAACATATTTAAACATTTTGAGACTAAGGACAAAATTGGTAATTTCTTATACTTCCATCTACATGCATTGAATATCTAAGATATGTGCAAAAAATGTATCAAGAAACAATGTCTTTAAAGAGACAATGTGGTAGAGCAGATTTTTTTAAAACAGTAACATGTTATTCCAAACGAAAAAAAAACTAAAGTTAGTTTTATCTAAATGTTTCGAACATACGACACCAAATGATATTCCAAACATAACTGGTAGACTATTTCACTTGAAATTAATGTCAGTTTGGAATAAAATCATTGAAAACAATATATTCAGTAAAGTATTTGCATACGTTTATACAATCGAGTTCTAAATATGTGGTCTAGCTCATGCACAAATTTTAATAACTTTGCATTCTGATAAGGAAATCATTACATCTGAACTAATTAAGGTGGCTCCAGCGCCTAGTGCCGTATCAAAATGGGGAGGCTAAAAATTATTCATTATTTTCTTTAAAATATGGTATAAAATTATCGCAGAGACTGTTGTAAGCCACATTACACATTTTATCTGTTACCTTAGTGAGTTAATATAAAAAAACAAAAAAGTTTTATAGTGCCCTAATTGATGAACTGTTACGGTACGCTCCTAAGTTCAAGAATGTGGCAACATTGCTCAGCTGTAGTTATACCTATATATAAGTACTCTGCAGAATGCAGACAGCTGAGAGCTGACTTGCACTCGCAACTGTATACTTAGTCTCCGATTATTTAAAGATTTTGTTCGATAACAAGACACTTTTCTCATGTCATCGAAAACTGCGTAATAATATATACAAGATAGTATATTTTTTACACCTTACGGGTTATTTATATAAGTGCAGCAGTAGGTTGTATATCGCGTAAGCTTGCATTTCCTATTTTACCCGTCTTAAAACTACGATTTTGTAAGCATGATTTCTTACAATTTTCATCGTCAACCTTAATTTTTTTTTTGTACGAATAGAAAGATGGGAATTCAAAGAATATAATTCAATTTTATTAACCTCGGTTGGGTTATTTATAATTTCAACATTGAGGCCACTGGAGCCACCTTAATGCAATTATTTCAGCTCAAATTTCTTTTGGTAACACAAAACTTACAAAATTAGTGATTATAAACATGCTTTATAGACCTCACATGAACAAAGTCTATAATTAACTGCATAATTGATAAAAAATGTGCAATAAATTTTCCCAACCTTTTGCAATCGTAAATTCATTTCGAACGATGAGTAACCCTAGATATAAAAGAAAAAATAATACTTCTGAGCAACATGTTTGCAAACTTTGGAGAAAAAATGTAATTTTAGTAGATACTTTAATGGTTGTACCGTAGAATGATTTATTGTTGATGCAATAGAAATGTCATATCAGCGTCCAATACTGAGGATCTATTTAAAGCATGAAACATATTTAGAACTACATACAATATCTCTCTTAGGGTGCAAACCCCCCATTGTTTGAATCGGTTAAATACTTCTCTATTGAATAATCATATCGCCGAGCTTAAAAGTAACAGACAGTGACTGAGGAAGACTTAAACTCATTAATTTCGTGAAAACAAAATGGAAATTAAGACAAATTTTTTTATATTTTATAACCATTCTGACGAACTGTGCGTATAACGGCTCTGCATTCCTGTATTACTATAAGCGTATATGCTATCGTCACGGGCATAGTAAAAAACCTCACCAGATTTAATTGTAACATCAATCACTTACACAACTAACTGGTTATTACAGCATCGATACTGCAACCTATTAAGATGTTGATAAATCAGATGATAATATTCATAAAAAATTTTCCGCAGACAGTCTCTATATGCACGTAACTTGTTGGCAACGGGTGGGCATACCGTTAGTTGAACATGGAGTTACGACGGAGTGCACCACCGCAAGACCCTTTTCATTCTAATGGGGAGTATATAGAGAAACGCGAGCAGCGAATGAAAAAAAGTGGTAGGTGCAGCTCGGTCAAGGTCGCGTTACATCTGCTGTTACATAGATATGCAATAATTTCTTCAAGACCCGAAAGACACTGAAAATAAAAAAAAGAATAAGGTGTCGCTGCAGCTGCCGTATGTAGGTACATACGTGCACTGAGAGAACTTACGTACAGTTGCATTACCGACACTAGCGACTCTACAGTGCTAACAATAACCAATTTTAGAAGCGTAGCGGTCCCAAACAGTACAGAGTGTCTGTGCCAATGCGCCCGACAATGGCTATGCTTTTTTTTGACACGGACACACCTTCTCTAGAACAGTACAGCTCTTGATTAAGTACAGAGTATATATTTACGAAGAGGTGACTTATGCGGACAATTACATGTATGGTTACATGTATGTAAGGGTTATCATAAGGACAAAAGTGGAATTATGTGGACGTCTGCATAATTCTACCATGTTATTGATTATGTGTTATAAGCACTTGAAGTCCGCATAAGTCAATATTCATAAATATATATATACAAAGTAAGTTTCTATGTCCTTCGTTAGATAAGTCTGAATTATATGTACGACACAGAGAGACGCCGAAGCGAGAGAGACATCATCCAACTTTGATGGGCATCAGGTGCACGGGTGTACCCCAATATTACACGTATGCATACAAGATATCTATGAAAAATTATAAGATAGAAGGGTAGGGGGTAAAAATGCTTTTGCGTGGCACGCTTCTGTTTTTAAGGAGTACCTATAATACTTGAGGTATCGTTAAGAATACTAATTTGATCCTCTCTCATCCACGATTTTTTGGACTGGGGGTCAAAAGTTGAGACTTTTACTCACAGGGGGTAGGAGACTTAAGTGAAAATTGTTTATTCTTATCCACCTCGTGGTTTCGAATCTCTGACGAGTCATGGTAATGGTATTGATACAAAAAAAAAAAAAAAAACTTTTTGGGCATATTTTACAAGAGCAGCTTACTTTTTGCGTTTCATTGACTACCTAAGTATTGAAACAAATGAATTTGATTAACTGTTCGGTTAAAATCCGAATAATTCGTGCACAGTTGCCAACTATGTACAAAAGGGTGGTGTTACGTTGATTTAAAGTTGCAATGACTCTGCTGAACTCGTTAAATTTATACACCACGGATTTTCGTCTGCAATGGAAAACAGGGTTGACGCTGCACTGTAGCTCTCTGGAGCCAATGTTTCGAGGGATAATAATAATACGACGGGCTTGCGATAAAATCGAGTTTTATTTCGTAGCAATAAGCCTACAAATATATGTATATGTATACATAGTAACAACGGTAGTGTAATCCGTTGTTACGATTGTTGTATTTAACCAGTATACTGATAATAAGTTAATTAGTGGCGGGGTCGTAAATACTGGAAAATACAAGTGAGCCAGTGCGTAATAATCGGGGAAAATTATTATTAAGTGGATATTATTGCATATCTATAATATGTAGATAGAATCTATGTGACATGTTATTTTTATAATATATTAAAATATATTCTCATTGGAAGTCTTTAAGTAAAACATGAATAAATAAATAGTCTTTTAACTATGAAATGGTTTTACATTAACTGAATGGTTTTATATGGTGAAACGCTATTTAGAATGTCCCACGCAGTGAACTATATAATATAACAATGAACTTTATAATTTAATATATAGTAATAATGACGCTTGGCGCAACGACCCCTTACAAATGAATTATGACATCAAATTTTTTCTTGACGATGAGATAAATTATGGTGATGATACAGTTTCGTCTTAAAATAATCTAATAATGAAGCAGATTAATATTTATAGATTAATCCATATACGACACGTACACGTCTGTATACACATTAAGGTCTGAGAAAGACAGTATGATTCCTGTCAGGTTCCTCAAAAGTAGTGTGAAGGTGGTGGAAAGCAGTGGGGGTTACGAGAAATGCATGGGGGCTGTGGGAAGCTTTGGGGGTTTAAGAAAAACATGAGTGTGTCAAAATAAGGGACAAAATGATGGGATTTTATCTTATTTTGTGAGGAGGGCAGTGGGAGGCGGTGGGAGTGAATGGGGGTCTCTGGGGGGCTTTGAGAGGGCTGTGGAGGGATGGTGTGAAATGTCCAACCGAAATAACTTTAATACATAGGAATTCTTTCTTCTAGCCAACCCACTGCTGAGTGATACATGCACTTTTAACTCATTTCACTACGAAACGCAGGATTTACAAGTGAATCATCATTTTCATTTAAAATACCATTCAAAATTGAATTAAAATTTTAAGTATTAAATGTATTATTCTTTTATTTGATGAGCGCGCGGTGGCTCAGTCAGCTAGGTCGTGGATTGGCACGCGGGAGACCGTGGTTCAGTTCCCGGCCAGTGCGACTTTTTCGGGCAAGTACCTCTGTGTCTTTCACATGTGCTTTTTCACCACGCAATGCTCCTCGAGGAGGGTTTAGGCGACCTTCTCGCAGCATAATTGCCTAATTTCCCCCTACCCCCTCCCAGTATTGGGAGGCCTCCCATCCCTCTTCCCTTCCTTCTCCAAAGTGCTAAGTGCCCTCAGTAGTGCCCTTTACAGGAGCCGGACGTAAAGCACTATAATATATATAAAAATCTTCGTATATTATGTAGTCGTAAAAGTTAGAACGAGGTTTTGCTCCCCCCCACTCCCCCCCAAATAAGGTAGTTATTCTTTCACTTTCTTGCATTTTTCGAGTAATTCTACTTTTTTTCTAGCTCCCCCGCGCTCCCCCCACCCCCCCAGCTNTTACCAAAATACAACACGTTAATAAAATTTTTAACAATAATTGTAAAGTGTAGATTTATTATATTTACAAAACTTTGTATTTCTACTGACGTACTATAAGTTTTTGAGTTAATCAATATTTTAACAAATCAACATTTTTGAAATATTCATTCCCAAAAGTAGAGTTGGCATAAAAGTCGAATTTTTTTACGATATTTTAAACTACATCAATCTTATTTTCGAATGAAAATAGTTTTTATTATACAAGAAAAAAGGAAAAATTTCGAATAATCCATTCCCGTTTCTTTGATATAAACTATTATCTAATGAGTTTTTGAATCGTTTACATGTAGTACAATTAACTATTGAGTTATCATAAGATTTTTTTTGTTTAATGTTTAACGTATTACTTATCAAACTGCCAACTTTTGTTCGAATATTACTTTAATTTTTTAAGGATTTAAGTTTCTTTATTTTTAGAAAGATTATTATATTATATGATTAATCAGAAGTTTTTTTTATTTAACTCATCTCTTTGAGTTGTTATATTGTTAAACAATTGGTTTAATTTTTTTTTTTTAATACTTTCATTATTTTTACGACGGATTTTTTTTGTTTTTCAAATGATTTTCGTAAGATATCATCAATCAAATTTTTTTTAGATTTTAAAAATCTTACATATTATAATAACTAGAATTACTAATTACATAAGAAAATTGATTTAGTTTTAGATGACTCTTTAAATTTTTAATGGTTAAAGTACTGTTGTTAAATAATTAACTACAACGTTAACATCAAATGATTTTGAAAAGCTTTTGATTTCACTACTTACTCCATTTGTTTTTTTTTTTTTTTGACATTGTGTTATTGTAATTTATTTTAGAATGTTGAGTACAGTGTATTTTAAAGAAAAATAGTACCATGAGCAAATATTATGATATTATATTAAATATGTCAACAAAAATATAGTATGTACATAAGTATTTCAAATATTTATTTTTATTTTTTGTAAGAAATACTGAAACGTATTAATTCTTACTTTTTGGGTTCCTAATACTCCTGAATAATGCAAAAAAAGTAATACAAATGAATTTCAAGTAATTCAAGATTTGCGAAAATAAACTTTTACTTTTTTACGACAGGGGTTGGCGTGCGAAGCGCGCAGGAGCGCGAATCGCCACTAGTATATGTATGAAATTTTTTTTAAGGCTTACTTTTCCTTTCCAACGCCATGTCTTAAAAACTGCGTCTTAACATTTTTGCCATTTTTTTTGACGCGTTAAAGGAAAATGTTTTTCGTTCGATTTCATTACAATTGATTGGCTCTGTTGAATTCTCCATAATACATTTTTTTTTCGTTCTAGTCTGAATTTCCATTGTCGAAAACTTAATTCTATCACTATGAACATTAAACAGTGACCTTTCTGCCAAATCCAGTCGCGAAATTCTAGAAAATAAAACTTAAATCTTAGAAAGTGAACTAAATTTCTTCTCCACTAATTGCAATTAAGATTATACAAAACTACTAGAGAAACTATGTGCAAGATAGGAAAAGGTTTAGGAAAAAAAAAAATTGTGAAGAAATAAAGATATTTAAGCGATATGGCAAAAGCAGTTTAGGAAAAAACAAAAAAAAATTTACGGAAGATTCACAAAGAAATCAAACTGAGTTTTTGGGTTGGCTATTCAACATGAGAAAAAGGACTAAGTGGATTAGGGACAGCAATTAATGACTTCAATTTATATTTAAGCTTGGCTGATAATAGATGTTGATCGGAGGAAGTACGTTAAATCTTTAGTGATTTAAAAGAAGAACTTCAATTGTTAGGATATGACTTATCTTGACCAGTTACTTATTTAGCTGGCTGTTGCTTCCAAATTATTGTTAATAGAGGTAACAAGGCCCGTTTTTACTGCAATTGTTGAACTTTGTAGAGTTCAAAGTTATTTTCACAAAGATCTCAAAGATCATTTCTGCAGATACTCTGAAAGTAGATTTAAGAAAATTTCTTCATTATTTGGGCCTTCAAACATAACTCAATATCTTGTGGTTTTTTGTAAATATTTTTAAATGTACACGTCACGTANAAAAATCTTACATATTATAATAACTAGAATTACTAATTACATAAGAAAATTGATTTAGTTTTAGATGACTCTTTAAATTTTTAATGGTTAAAGTACTGTTGTTAAATAATTAACTACAACGTTAACATCAAATGATTTTGAAAAGCTTTTGATTTCACTACTTACTCCATTTGTTTTTTTTTTTTTTTGACATTGTGTTATTGTAATTTATTTTAGAATGTTGATGAAAGTGTATTTCAAAGAAAAATAATCTCATGAGCAGATTTTCTAATATTTCATTCAATATGTAAATACTAATATAGTATGCACATCAAAATTTCGAGTATTATTGTTTATGCTTGGTAGGAAATAGTTAAAGAAACTAACTGTTACTATTGCAGTTTCTAAATACTTTAAAAGAATGCAGTAAAAGTAATATAAATGAATTTAAAGTATATTAAGATTTACAAAAATAATTTTTTAACATTTGACGCTGGGGGTTGACGTAGCCCCACTAGTATGTATATATATGGAGTAACAGCTGGAGGGGAAGGGAGCGCACGGTGTACATGCGATAGAGACAGAGTGGGAGAGAGTGTAAGAGAAGAGATTGAGGAGAGGGCTTGGGCTGCAGTGTTGGTGGTTGCGTTTTTCTGTAATGCATTTCTCTTTACGCAGCTGTTTACGGCCTTACATAAGTAGTTTCACTTCAAAAAAGGCTAACAAGCGGTATAAGCTTTTCTAAAATGGCTGAGAAGATGTCAATAATAAGCCACACTCTGGATGCCTAAGTGAGTCAGCATCAGATGAAAACATTCAATGAGGAAAATTGTTGTGGGAAACCACAAAATCAATTGGTTGAATCATGTTATATAATTTTTTCGAACGTTTATGGCATATGATGTGCGTCAGTGAAGTCAGTTCTGAAACAGCATTACTCTTGATCTATTGCCAGATGATCATGATGATTACGTTTTTCTCAAAACGGTTAAAATTGTTGATAAATTCCGAGTAAAGGGTTAAGATATCGAAACCAAAGTCCAATTGTCCCCGTATAAGAGCCCAGGTAAGCCAAGACTAAGAAAGCACGCTTAGGTCTATCAAATGTCAAAGATTTGCTTACTGTTTCCTTCGATTACTATGGCTTAGTAGATCAGAGGTTTTTACCATGTAGTTGTACGGTCAGTAAACAGCATTATATTAAAGTTCTGCGCTGCTTATTAAAAGCAATATGTAGAAAAAGTCTGGAATCGTAGAAAAAGTCTAGCATCGTAGTAAAACTGACTGCATCGCTGAAAGAGCTCAAGGCTGTACTAAAAAATGCTTATGGAGATTACATTAAGGATTAGAATAAGCGTTGGCACAAGTGTATCGCATTTGACAGGGATTACAAAAGGGGGCAAAATAAATATTATTTCCTAAAAAATACAAACTTTTTTTAACGCACTTCGCATACCATTTTATTTTAAAACTACTTTTGTACTTTAATAACACATTGAGTTTTATTTCAATGTCTTGTTAGTAATGGTCAAATATCAAAATTTTTAATACCAAAAAATGCAGTTTTTTTATCAAATTTGAGATTATTCTCGTTATTTTTTCATTAAGGACCAAAATATATTTACGACAAATAGAAAATACGAAAAAAAAAACATTTTATTATGATGCCACATTAAATATTTTGTTTTCAAATGAAATACAAAGAACGTTAAATGCTATAAAACGAATTTTTAGCCTATTTGATAGTTTTTATTGCTTAGAGTGGCACGACGGCGCTATAAAAGTCTTACTAAACAAATGAGCTTCATTTAAATGAGCCATGCAATATGAGTATTGAACTTTTTGTTTATAAGTTTAATTTCTTCCTTTTGTCGACATAAAACTATTTTTTTGCTCTTTTTATATATGTTGGTATCACAGAGCATATTCATTGCATGCTAGCGTTAAACATGGGTAAAAAAATTTTTCTTTAATTTTGAATACATTGGTACATAGCACAGGTAAAATAGTGATTATTAAAGGGTTTAGTAGAGAATAAAGAAAAAGAAGAGTGATACAAAATCAAAATCATAAATTTACAATCTTTAGATGTAAAAGAAAGTTTGATTTAAAATCATTACAGTTCATTTTAGCAACAAACCTTAGGTCTATAAAATAAAGTTTTTGATTCAAGAGCAACACAATATAATTTGCTTTGTTAGACAATCCTCATAATAAAAGATACGCTATCTTACAAAATGACATTTATTTTCGAACAATTAATTAAGTAAACATAATCGTCGCATCTTATAAAAAAGTATATGCACTACAAGAAGGTCTATAATCATCAGGCTACCACGAAGGAGTATAGTCTGAAAATCTTTCGAACAGTCTAATAATAGAATAGAATTCGATGCCAACAAAAAACAAAAAAAAAGGTTCGTGGATTCGAAGACATAAAAACAGTAGCGTTTTTGCTTATCTTCACCTGTAGCTTAACATAGTCTGAAAAATTCTTTAGAGGCAAAAATTAACAAATCAACATTTTTGAAATATTCATTCCCAAAAGTAGAGTTGGCATAAAAGTCGAATTTTTTTACGATATTTTAAACTACATCAATCTTATTTTCGAATGAAAATAGTTTTTATTATACAAGAAAAAAGGAAAAATTTCGAATAATCCATTCCCGTTTCTTTGATATAAACTATTATCTAATGAGTTTTTGAATCGTTTACATGTAGTACAATTAACTATTGAGTTATCATAAGATTTTTTTTGTTTAATGTTTAACGTATTACTTATCAAACTGCCAACTTTTGTTCGAATATTACTTTAATTTTTTAAGGATTTAAGTTTCTTTATTTTTAGAAAGATTATTATATTATATGATTAATCAGANATTCTTCTATAAAACGATATTTTGTACAAAAATTGTGGTATTATCGATGGAATAAATATACCAACGTTAATTGAGTGTGATTTCTATTAATATCTTAATATTAAATAAATGTACGATTATAATCAATATACTATGGTTCTATAAAACGATATTTTGTACAAAAATTGTGGTATTATCGATGGAATAAATATACCAACGTTAATTGAGTGTGATTTCTATTAATATCTTAATATTAAATAAATGTACGATTATAATCAATATACTATGGTTCTATAAAACGATATTTTGTACAAAAATTGTGGTATTATCGATGGAATAAATATACCAACGTTAATTGAGTGTGATTTCTATTAATATCTTAATATTAAATAAATGTACGATTATAATCAATATACTATGGTTCTATAAAACGATATTTTGTACAAAAATTGTGGTATTATCGATGGAATAAATATACCAACGTTAATTGAGTGTGATTTCTATTAATATCTTAATATTAAATAAATGTACGATTATAATCAATATACTATGGTTCTATAAAACGATATTTTGTACAAAAATTGTGGTATTATCGATGGAATAAATATACCAACGTTAATTGAGTGTGATTTCTATTAATATCTTAATATTAAATAAATGTACGATTATAATCAATATACTATGGTTCTATAAAACGATATTTTGTACAAAAATTGTGGTATTATCGATGGAATAAATATACCAACGTTAATTGAGTGTGATTTCTATTAATATCTTAATATTAAATAAATGTACGATTATGATCAATATACTATGGCATAATACAACCTAAGAAATATATAGGCTGGTCTGTATAAGATTATGCAGTTTCATCGAACTCCGCTTTCTTAAATAGGATAGTGTTACGGGTTAGTGAATGTTCCTTGAAGTAGTTTATCATACGTAGATTTTTTTGAGAAGTATTATTCAAACATTAAACGCATATTTAGAACAGCATAAGAAATACCCAAAAAAATTGCAGCTCGTTTATCTGTATCTTTTTTGTATTGACGTTTTTTTTTTAAATCTTATTGTAATATGCAGTAGCATTATGAAAAAGTCATTTCAACATCGCATTTATGTTATCTGTTGAAATCTCCCAATTTTTTAGCATAAAAGATTGATTCGCTAGATAATTCTATTAAATTTTGAAATAGATTCAGAAGTTGTTTTTTTGTTTTTAATGCTGCAAAAAAGGAGGAGATCAAGTATGCGTAAAAGTGTGTATGTACGATATGTAAATAGATATGAGAAACATAATTACCAGTGTCGCTGCATATTTTTGCGCTCCTCTTACCTATCTGAATTTTTCTCCTACTATCGGCATTAAACGTCGTTAAGTCAAATAATTACCCTAGTCACAAATGGAGAAATTGTGAAAGAATTGAACGCAAAAAAATTAATTCATGCATTCATAGAGTACACTAAAAAAATTTTTTTAATTTTGGAAAATTTTGAAAAAGATGTCAAAACTGTAGTAACAATTATTTTTGTATTGTAAAAGTTACAGATGGATAAATAAATATTCATGTATACACAGGTAAGATGTTTTGCTTAAACATACTGATGTCTTCGCTTAAAACAGTGCTAGAATAAGAAATAATTGAATTCTCAATGCCGGGACTGCTCATAAGATAGTGGGTAAAGGCCTTGACTAGTGTGCAAGTGATCACGGGTTCAAATCTCTTACCAAAGCAGTTTCTTTTGTTCTTTTCTTTCCTTTGTAGATTGGCAAATATGGACAAAGGAAGTATTGAAGCAGACACTAACAGAAAAAATTTTAACTAACAAGCAAATAACAAGGTACTGAATATGTGCAAAACTAAGAATAAAAACACAAATACTGTTATCTTACAGGTAAACTCAGAAATATGAAGAAATATAAGAGAAAATGAAAAAAAAAATTGAAGTTAGGTTTTAAAGCTACAAAATGTATGATATTATCACGGTGGAACCTTGCTATGAACGTGGTAGGCTTAGACACAACTAATATAAATACAATAATAATACTGCATGTCTTGCATATTTAGAGAATCCCAAAACATCAGACTGCAAAAGTTAAACCATGAAATTCCTTAAATGAAGTCTCAGTAGTTTTAATTATAATACATTATATAATACAAATCATCAAACAAATTATTCCACAAAATCTAAGATCTTACAAAAAAAAGTTTGTCATTACAACTGATCACTTATCATCACCTGTAATACCTACACTAAATAAGACAGTAAAACTACAAGGTAGACCATCTATACATCTATGGATTCGATTTTTGCCTACTAGGTGCCGCAATCAAATAACTACATGAGTCAACACATGAACGCGAACGACAATAAAATTGAAAACACAATAGAATGTAAGCGTCGTCAGTTTGATTTCAAGACTCACAATGGTGATAGACAAATAAATGACCTTATACTATACATTAATATTTAAAGCTTTAATGCATATCATAAAAGAGTAGAAATATTCGTCAAGAGACTTAAGGTGAAACCATTGTTTATTAGTGATGCTGTTGTTTATTAGTGATTTGAATAACTTATTAATTAATTGTTTTTATATTAACATTAAAGAAACTAATAAACTCATAAAAACTTCTCTTAAAATCTTGGTGAAATATGTATATTACATGAATTTCCCTGGTACAACCATGCCATCAAATGATAATGGAACTGGCTTGTGCATTAATCATGTTTTTATTTAAACTGACACTTGAAATGGACTGACTCATAAATGAGAGATTCTAACACCAAATTATTTTGATCATTTGTTTAAATACAACGCCCGAATCAGAACCTTAAAAAATCATACATTTTATTTAAGATTAATGCCATAGCTAAAACTGTTGACTGAAATATAACACTTCAAATGAATGAGCCAAACAAAGCAATGAAAAATCCAATTTAAAATGTGCTATGTTCTGTGGATAACATAAGGTGTAAAACGAAGATAAATGAAAAATAGCACAGTATATTACCAAAGAATACATGAATTACTTTAGTAATAATTACGTTTTGTGAAGAAGTGGCGTGGCGTTAGCTCAGTAGTGAGCTTGCTTATTACTGATAGAATGTTATTCTCAGGGTTTTCCTTGCCCTACATGTCTTCTGATCGGGTAAATGCACAACAGAGGACTACAGATAGGACTTAGTGGATCCGATGCCAGGTGTTGGACAGGGATCACCGGCCTTACTGGCGAGAAGTGGTCCCGGAAACATGGGGCTTCTTCGGGGATGCGAATTAGCCTGGATTCAATGCTCTGGCAGAGAGCGCTGGCTTTACTGACGAGAAGTGGATTTCGTGTAATACGGAGTTTTCTTTGGGAAAAGTCTACACAGTGGTGAGTAGATCCGATGCATTGTTGGTGCAGAGAGTGTCAGCTCAACTGGCACGGTGTTGCACCAGAGATATCCCACTGTGCCAATGATATAATATAGATTTGACATCACTTATAGAAATGGCCAATGGGTGTGGCAATACGTTCCCATACATAGGTGATAAGTAGGTGGCTCTGGTGACTAGGCGAGTAGGCTGTCGCGGTAAGCCAGTATAGAAAAAAAAAAAAATACATCTTGTAAGAGAAAAGAAATGTTAGACAATAAAATGCAAGATAACAAAGATACACATTTAATGATAAAATACTATAATTATGTAGAAGTTTTGTACAAAACAATAAAAAATGCAAAAATAAAACAAAAAATACTGCCAAAAAAAATTTTAACAGTGCAAAACAAGTGATAAAAATTATAAACTCAAAAGTCAGCAAAAAACTACTAGAAATTAATAGTGCAGTAAGTAGTACGACAAACAATCCATTACATCACGAAGCTAGAAAAGTAAATTATTTTAATAAATACTTCTGTAATATACGTAAAGACTTAAGTAATTAGATTGTAACACTAATACATCTAATAGAACGTTTATTTTAAATAAACAAATGAACATTTTTTACATTACCTACTAGTACACAAAAATATACTAAGGAAGTATAAACTACAATATAGAAACTAAAAAATTAAAATGGTGAAATAGATGAAACAAATTTTTTAAAGCTAAAATGACTGTATAATTACATGTGTGAAGTTTTGACTTATATCCTTAAAATTTGTGTATTACGCAATTCCTATGGCCTTATGTCTTAAAAAAGCTGAAGTAGTATCCACTTATAAATTTAAAAGCAGGCAAGAATTTACAAACTCTATATGCATATCTTTTTTGACACCGAACTTTGCATAGATATAAAAAAAAATTATTGCATTAGAGACCTTTAACCTTTTTCATAAAAAAACTAATTATTAACTAAAAACCAATTTGGTTCTTAAAAAACTAAAAAGACTGAATGTAAATTTTCAATTATTATCAAATTAATTTGCGATGAGTTAGACCAAAGTCAGCCAAAAGAAATATGTTTTGTAAATCTAGCAAAGGCTTTCGATACGGTTGATTATGTTACACTGCTACAAAAGTTATGTAGCTATGGTATCAAAGGTACAGGACGCGAACACATAAGAAGACATCTGAGAAACAGAAAACAATAAGTAAAAATAAATTAAACCAAAAATGATATCGGCACTTAAAATATTGGGGTTCCACGAAAAAGCAGTGTAGATCCATTGCTTTATATTATTTTCATCTATGACGTCCTAACCTCCATGTCTTACGGCTCTATTCTACCTTATCCTGACAATATGGCTATAATTTCTGCAGAAAATACTGAGAATAATGTAAAATAATAAATTAGTACCTTAACCTCATAGCTAATTGGCTAGCATTAAAAAAGATATCTTTAAATGTAGGAAAAACATAACGTATGACTTATGGGAACTACTGTGATAGTGTCCCGAGAAATATTAGCGTAACGATATAAGGTAAGACAATATGAAGAGTAAAATATCGAGAATGTTCAAAATAAGTTTACATTTTTTAAATATATCTAGTTACATGGATCATGATACATTAAATGAAATTTATCACGCCTTTTTTTATAGCGCACCAAATTATGGAATCACAACATGGGGAGAATCTAACAATGACACAATAAAAACTGTGCTAAGAATACAAAATACAATACTAAAAAAAATCCAAAAAAATCAGTTTTGTATTAGACAATACTCCAACCATAAGACAAAACTTTGCTCACAAATCTTTACGTATATACAACCAAGAACTAAAAGAGAAGTACATAAATTCAAAAAGCATAATCAGAAGATAACTTATTTAGTTACTACAAATGTTGAAAACAGTAAGCCCTAAGAACAGTTGCATGTTAGCTATAAAACTGTACAGTAAATTGACTGTAAAACTGAAAAGAAATGATGAGCAAAACCATACAAGTAAAGATGCGCTAAAAATTAGATGTGAGAAACTTTCACTCTACAACAAATGTGAATTGAATAATAAAATTATGACAATACATGTACATAGATGCAATTATTATAAAACATAACGAAAAAAAATATTATTTAAAAAAATCAGAAAAACTACGTGCGATGAAAGATTGATAAAGTCCTTATAAAAAAAAATAATAGATACAAAATGAAATATAATGTCATATCAGTGTTAAGATAAGTGTATAAAAATTACTTAGTAAATTTGATTTTTTTTATCTACATTGTAGTGGTCTGCAAATAAGTGAAATTATTACCTCTGCATAATTACCATTGCAATAATATTGCTGTTGTTTTGTATTATTTTCTCTTATCGAATAAATAAATAAATATATGTTTTCGAAGAAATTGAGACATACTGTCAAAAATTTCGGTTTTCTATTTTAAATATACATTTCTTTAATTCTTATTATTTAAATCACTTAATATTTGCTGAAAAGATGGTCGTAGATCAGTAGAAAAAGTACTAGGAACAATTACAGGCTATCTAATACGTAGCAAGATTTCGAAAAAAAGCTTTTTGATGAATTGGCTATGACCAAACTCTTTAGAAGCTATAGATACATCATGAAGTAAACGTGAGAAAAATTTTTTTATTGGAAAAAGAGTTTTCACATTTTTGATATTTTATTTTTGTGAGATTATTTTTTTAAATGACATTAAAGGTACATTTAATTGGTGCAAAATTTCTTGCTTCAACAATCTGAATAACTCACACATCGGTGCAGAGAGTGTCAGCTCAACTGGTATGTCAAATAACCAGAGATATCCCACTGTGCCAATGATATAATATAGATTTGACATCACTTATAGAAATGGCCAATGGGTGTGGCAATACGTTCCCATACATAGGTGATAAGTAGGTGGCTCTGGTGACTAGGCGAGTAGGCTGTCGCGGTAAGCCAGTATAGAAAAAAAAAAAAATACATCTTGTAAGAGAAAAGAAATGTTAGACAATAAAATGCAAGATAACAAAGATACACATTTAATGATAAAATACTATAATTATGTAGAAGTTTTGTACAAAACAATAAAAAATGCAAAAATAAAACAAAAAATACTGCCAAAAAAAATTTTAACAGTGCAAAACAAGTGATAAAAATTATAAACTCAAAAGTCAGCAAAAAACTACTAGAAATTAATAGTGCAGTAAGTAGTACGACAAACAATCCATTACATCACGAAGCTAGAAAAGTAAATTATTTTAATAAATACTTCTGTAATATACGTAAAGACTTAAGTAATTAGATTGTAACACTAATACATCTAATAGAACGTTTATTTTAAATAAACAAATGAACATTTTTTACATTACCTACTAGTACACAAAAATATACTAAGGAAGTATAAACTACAATATAGAAACTAAAAAATTAAAATGGTGAAATAGATGAAACAAATTTTTTAAAGCTAAAATGACTGTATAATTACATGTGTGAAGTTTTGACTTATATCCTTAAAATTTGTGTATTACGCAATTCCTATGGCCTTATGTCTTAAAAAAGCTGAAGTAGTATCCACTTATAAATTTAAAAGCAGGCAAGAATTTACAAACTCTATATGCATATCTTTTTTGACACCGAACTTTGCATAGATATAAAAAAAAATTATTGCATTAGAGACCTTTAACCTTTTTCATAAAAAAACTAATTATTAACTAAAAACCAATTTGGTTCTTAAAAAACTAAAAAGACTGAATGTAAATTTTCAATTATTATCAAATTAATTTGCGATGAGTTAGACCAAAGTCAGCCAAAAGAAATATGTTTTGTAAATCTAGCAAAGGCTTTCGATACGGTTGATTATGTTACACTGCTACAAAAGTTATGTAGCTATGGTATCAAAGGTACAGGACGCGAACACATAAGAAGACATCTGAGAAACAGAAAACAATAAGTAAAAATAAATTAAACCAAAAATGATATCGGCACTTAAAATATTGGGGTTCCACGAAAAAGCAGTGTAGATCCATTGCTTTATATTATTTTCATCTATGACGTCCTAACCTCCATGTCTTACGGCTCTATTCTACCTTATCCTGACAATATGGCTATAATTTCTGCAGAAAATACTGAGAATAATGTAAAATAATAAATTAGTACCTTAACCTCATAGCTAATTGGCTAGCATTAAAAAAGATATCTTTAAATGTAGGAAAAACATAACGTATGACTTATGGGAACTACTGTGATAGTGTCCCGAGAAATATTAGCGTAACGATATAAGGTAAGACAATATGAAGAGTAAAATATCGAGAATGTTCAAAATAAGTTTACATTTTTTAAATATATCTAGTTACATGGATCATGATACATTAAATGAAATTTATCACGCCTTTTTTTATAGCGCACCAAATTATGGAATCACAACATGGGGAGAATCTAACAATGACACAATAAAAACTGTGCTAAGAATACAAAATACAATACTAAAAAAAATCCAAAAAAATCAGTTTTGTATTAGACAATACTCCAACCATAAGACAAAACTTTGCTCACAAATCTTTACGTATATACAACCAAGAACTAAAAGAGAAGTACATAAATTCAAAAAGCATAATCAGAAGATAACTTATTTAGTTACTACAAATGTTGAAAACAGTAAGCCCTAAGAACAGTTGCATGTTAGCTATAAAACTGTACAGTAAATTGACTGTAAAACTGAAAAGAAATGATGAGCAAAACCATACAAGTAAAGATGCGCTAAAAATTAGATGTGAGAAACTTTCACTCTACAACAAATGTGAATTGAATAATAAAATTATGACAATACATGTACATAGATGCAATTATTATAAAACATAACGAAAAAAAATATTATTTAAAAAAATCAGAAAAACTACGTGCGATGAAAGATTGATAAAGTCCTTATAAAAAAAAATAATAGATACAAAATGAAATATAATGTCATATCAGTGTTAAGATAAGTGTATAAAAATTACTTAGTAAATTTGATTTTTTTTATCTACATTGTAGTGGTCTGCAAATAAGTGAAATTATTACCTCTGCATAATTACCATTGCAATAATATTGCTGTTGTTTTGTATTATTTTCTCTTATCGAATAAATAAATAAATATATGTTTTCGAAGAAATTGAGACATACTGTCAAAAATTTCGGTTTTCTATTTTAAATATACATTTCTTTAATTCTTATTATTTAAATCACTTAATATTTGCTGAAAAGATGGTCGTAGATCAGTAGAAAAAGTACTAGGAACAATTACAGGCTATCTAATACGTAGCAAGATTTCGAAAAAAAGCTTTTTGATGAATTGGCTATGACCAAACTCTTTAGAAGCTATAGATACATCATGAAGTAAACGTGAGAAAAATTTTTTTATTGGAAAAAGAGTTTTCACATTTTTGATATTTTATTTTTGTGAGATTATTTTTTTAAATGACATTAAAGGTACATTTAATTGGTGCAAAATTTCTTGCTTCAACAATCTGAATAACTCACACATCAGTAGTTTAAAATGAAAAGTTATTAGGGTATATTAGTTAGTTACCTAATTTCATTTACGTATAATATAGTAATTTAATTTTTCAAATAAATACATAAATGTACGCTTCCTGATTTTATAACATATAATCTAAACAGAAATATTGTTGAAAACTGATCTTTAAATTCATTACCTTGCTTTTGTTACGTCCAAACTTTTATAAGTAAACGGCGGAACTCGTAGAATCGTTCTACAAACAAATAAATCTAATTTTTGTTCACCAGGAACCAGTCGTCGCCCCAAAAGCCTTATTTGCTTTTGGTTGTAGTATATTTTTCTTTTAAATCGTTAACTCGATGTTGTGGTGTGAGTTTCATCGAGCGATATGTATGGAATGGTAAACGTGGAGCTGGCGCTGACCAACTGTTTGAGTTTATGTCTTATGTCATTCGGTAGTAGCGTATCTTATTCGTCTTTTTACCTCACGTCCTTGTATAGGGCTTTGTCATACGTTGTCTATTTAGTTTTTCCTCGATATTTGATTTATTAATCAAGCAAGAATTATGATTCTATGAACTAGAATTGTGAATCTTGAAATATTTCGTATAATTTAGTAATTGGGACATTTTAAAATTAAGAAAGTAAATTTAATCACTAACGAAGTAATGTCTTATCTGATGATTTAAAAAATTTAAAAAAGCCGAAAATAGTTGATTTTACAAATAGTTTATATAACAAAGTTTTAGATTCGCATTTACAATGTTTATACAATTTACGGTTTTTTAAAACTTATTTTACTTCTTTAATTGTCGGTAAGCCGCTGCTTGCGTGCATACAGTCGCAAGATCTTACAAGGTTGACCGCAATGATGATCCTGATTCTACATGAGAGTACTCGTGGCGATGACAGTAATTAGGCTACTCCTTTTAACGTTAAAACCCATGTCGATGGTCCTTTCTTTCTAGTTCCTCCTTGATTCACTTTTGAGGCAAGTCTACAGTGGTCTGATTTGTTCAAGCATTTCTCACACAGCTTAGTCACCAAACTAAGTCTTACATTTTCTCGAAATACACGCTTTTAACACGTATATCAACTACCCAACTGAGTCATACGTCCCCTTAAAAGACGCAACAGAACTCACTTTCCAACCTTTATAGTTACTTTGGAGCACTTGATGAAAGAGAAAAGGCAAATATTGTTGTATGCAAGGAGTTGTTAATCTCTTGCGTTTAAGGAAGACGCGTCAAGTTGGGGATCGAAAAGACCAATCAAAGCTTAACTTAATTACTGTCGATTGACATGAGTGCAGTCGTGGTGCAATAATTACACAGCAATTGATGGTCAAAACTGCTGATCTCTTGGATCCTGCATTAAGTACAAGTTGCTGTCAAAATTGGGTATGATATGTCTTATGGACATACGCAGTGAAAAATATTAAAATTGGTAATTATTCACATTCTTGGATGTAAACTTCTGTGAATTGATGGTGTAAGATTAGCACTTTATAAGACTGATGGAGGTTGCCCGCATAATTTAAGTTTTGTGACGGTAGTTTGTTTCAAAATAAGTAAGTTATAAGTCACGCGATTGCTGAAGCTGGTGTACTGCTTGATAGTTGGAGATCGCTGAGCTTTTGCTTTTTGTTATTTAAAAAATGAAACTCTGTGCTTCGAAGTCATTAATATTAAGTATATGACATGGGATGTAACACAACTCTTCTTAGCTGCACACAGGAGCGAAAACAGTCGAACCTATGTCAAGTACTTAAAATAGAAAATATATTCATAATATATATTTCTAGTAACATATAGTATTAAATCATAAAAATAAGATATAAGAATTAAGTTTTACATGTGAATTATTACAATTCATGTAATGAACTGTTGTTTCTTGAGGTGTTGCAAGTCTCCCGTATTACAGTCATCGTAGGTAATGTTGTAATACAGTTATGATTGTAGAATGGTTTGCCATTTGGAAATGGCAGCCTAATGTTCACGATCTTTGCTGAGTTTTGTAGAAATGATGGTCACGCTTTACTGTATCGTGATTTATGAGTAAGGTGATTTAAAACTGTTGGTCAGCTCTTTTTTTTCTTCTCTTTGCTTAAGGCATTACATGGTATATCATTGCGCCTATAGTGTAACTGGAGTATATGATAAGGTTGATACATATCTGTTATCTGAAGTGAATTGCGA
Source organism: Copidosoma floridanum (assembly GCF_000648655.2). The sequence continues at coordinate 861,645 of NW_019379496.1, forward strand.
TGAATTGGTCGCTAGGCGTGTTGATTAAAGTCATTAGAGAGTTGTCGGTGACTTTACTTCTTGATTGCAGTTTTAATTGGTAGTATTGTGCAGTAGGTGTGGATGCTTTGCATTTTACAAAGTATCCTAACGGCGTTGATGTTTTATTTGACATTTCTGTGGGATCTGTAATGCCTTATTAAAATAAAGTGAGAGGAGGTACTGCAGCATTGCTGTCACGCCTTTATTATATCGTTCTTCATCATACGTAAAATTGTGTTGTTACACTATGAGATTTGTTGTCATTGATACTTTACATGTTTGAAAAGCTTTTTGTAAACTATTGGACATTATATTCACTGTTGGTTTTTGTCACAACTTAACACTGCACTAGTGTTAAACTGAACGTTATTGAAAGTCAGTGGTTTCGGTGATGGTCTTGCACGTACGTATAATTTGTTTTATGTTTACAAATTGTATATAATTTAATAAAAGTGTAAAACTTTAATGAAAAGTATCCGTAAACTTGTAGAAACAAAACTTTGTCAAATTTTATTCAATTATAGAAACTCTTTTTTTTTGTTTTTTGAATAAGGATTTAAAATTTGGATATCATTAGTAATCAATTTTGGACATTTCTTACATCTAAATAGTGTTAAAAAAAATTTTAGTTTGGAAACCAATTAATGGAAATTTATGTGTGCATATTTTAACTACTGAAATTATTTCCTTATAAAATTGTTAAATTGTTATGGCTTACTCTCATCATTGATTTAATTTCTAGTTAGTCATATAGTATCAACTAATAAACAAATATATATTTTTAATGATGATTACATTGTAGTAATAATCGTAAGTTAATTATATTGGCAAGCTTGGCTGTTGATTCAATAAAATTTTGTGAAAATAATTATTCATATAGTGAATCGCAAAAGTAAAAAGGGAGAAATTTTTTTTTTGTCTTATGCGTACTTGATTTGGAGTAAGTTTCGTTAGAAAAGTCTTATTCGTAACACCCCTTGATTTTATCTAAATGTTTAATAAAAATTTTTCTATTTTCTGCTCTAAGTGTTATGTTTTTAAAATTTTCAATTATATTAATCATTTCGGAGACTCCGTTGTAGTAATTATCTAATTTTCCTTTCCGACGTTCTTTTATTGAGTAAACTTTCATTCCAACTTTAAACAATGGATCTCTTAAACAACGGATTAAATCAATGAGATAATTATTACAAGACTGCATTTGATTTTCGGTTGGATATGGATGTGGTGGACGTGCTTTTCTGCTGTATACTAATTCATGTGGTGTAAATTCGGTAGCTGTATACAGTGATGTATTATATTTATGTATAGCAAAAGGTAAAATTTTGTCCCAGTCCTTTTTAGTTGAAGCTTTTGTTCTTAAAAAGCTTGCAAGCATGGTATGGCTACGTTCGAATGTACCGTTGGATCGCGGATAATAAGGCGTAGTGGTCTTAAGGTTAAAACCAAAAATAAGGCTGAATTTGTTAGTATATTATTCCGAAAACTCTTTCCATTATGGCTGAATACTGTTTTAGGCACTCCATACAACGTTATGAAGAGTCTTGCCAGAGTGTCTGCGACTGTGATAGCTCGAATGTCGGGTATAGCTACTACAACACTGTATTTTAAAAATAAACATTAAATAGTTAGTATATGTTCATTACCAGACGCTGTTGTTGTTAACGGTCTTACAGTATCGATGGCTATTATTGAGAAAATTTTAGCTGAAGTATTAGTTATTATCATAGGTTCTTTTGTTTTTATCCGAGTTAATTTTTGTTCTTGGAAAATTTTGTATTTTTGTACAAAATTTTCAATATCTTTTCACATACTTTACTTAGTAATACAATTCTCGTATTCTTCTGTAAGTGTTATTCATGCCTTTATGCCCACCGAAGAGTGTGTTGTGGCATTTTATTAATCTTTGTTGTCTCATTTCGTTTGATACAGAAGCACATTCACTAAAACACTTTTACAAGAGGTTGTTAGTACGTTGCCTACTTGTGGTTGCGTTTTATTCAATTTGTATTTAAAAAAATAAAATTTAAATCTTAAAATAACTTATTGATACTAAAGTTAAGTGTCAAGTTGTCCGGAATAAACGTTGCAAATATTGTCTTTTGAATATGTTAAACATTCTAGTATTCTTAATAGTTCAAGGTGATCCATTTCTGTTCTTATCAAAAGTCTTATTATAGTTCTGTTTTTACCAGTCACTTAGTCACCGCGTTCAGCACCCCATTGCTGTTCTAAAATTTCGAATGCGGCTGTAGGACGAGTAGACGGTGTCAAGTTACTCTGCTTCGGGGCGTAACGCTGTTTTACAAATGTGTCTCGCTGTTTAGCACTTGAACGAGAAGATGTATTGGGTATACTACGATCAGTTTTTTTTCCTTTCTGGCTTTTTCACTGTTCTCTTGTTTAATAGTAGAAACATTAGAATCTTTTTATACAGTGTCGACATCGCCTCCTATTACCGTAGATGCAACCTTGGAGCGTCTTATAGGTGATGTTGATTTTATCGGAAAGCTTCTTTCTTTTATAGTATTTTCAGAGTCATCAGAATAGTCTGGTTAAACATGAGATTAAGTTTTTTAATTCTAAAAGTTTGTTTCAGTTGACTCTTGTCCGTTATTTTCTATTTTTCCTGTTGTTTTTATCGGTTCTGGCAGTATGTAATAGTCCCAATATGAAGATGGATCTGCAAAGTTTGTATTTTGCAAACTATTAGTTGAAGGACATTGTTTATCATTATTTTCATTAGAATTGCTTTTCAAAGCATCTTTATGCGTTGATCTCCGAACAGTGCATTGCAGCTTCGGATTTTGTTTTATTTAAGCAACTATTTTATCTTCTGATGTACTTGATGAGTCAGTGTCAAACTTGAGTCCTACTGAATTTTGACGTGCAGTTTCGACTTTTTTATTTATTGAAATTCCGGCAGTTGATGGTTGTGTTGATGGGTTAAATACTTCTTCTAAGTCACTGGCTCAAGTAATAGCTTTTTGTTGTGACTCATTATCAATTGTGGTTGAAATGGATGATGAATTGGGTTTAGTATTCAAGAGACTAGAAAGTAGAAGTTTATCTTTTTGGGGTATTGGTGCTTGCTGGTTCTCTTTATCTTCCGATGTATCTAGAATTTGTGTATCATCAGAGTCTGAAGTGGCCATGGGTCTGCCAGGAGAAGGTTAACTTCGTTTTTCTTGAGCTCGGCGATTAAGTAACCTTTGAGCTATTGATGGTCCAGTGAGTCCTCCTTGGCCTGCTTCCATTCCTGGCGGTATAATGAGAGGAGAATTTTTAAATCCTTTTTTTTCCTCTCGTCGTTGCTTGCTTTGCTGTGGAAGTGGTTTCGAGCTCACTTGAGCTTTGGTTGTGTACATCACTGGCCTTATTAGCACGTGTAATAGAGCTATTAGAGCGACTACTGCTTCTGTTACTGCTGGATGTTGAAATTTGGCTATCTTTTTTACGCTTTCCTTTAAAATTGATGTCATTTTTTGTGGTAGTTATTTCATGAAAATCTGCGGGGTTACGTAATAAAGCGTCAGTATTTAAATCTAAACGTCTGGGTTTATACTTGTAGGTGTAGTTATACCCGCGGAGTTTTACTCTCCATTGATTAAGGCAGCTTATGGGGTTTTTTATTGATTTGATCTATGTCGAAGGTTTGTGGTCTCTGGAAACTGTTAATTTTCGTCCGTATAAATAGTGTCGAAAATGTTGTACGGTCGCTATTACTGCTAAACACTCTTTTTCCGTAGTGGAGTAATTTCTTTCGCACTTATTAAGAGTGCGGCACGCGTAGGGTACAGAATGGTCTTCTCCTGGTTATCCTTGACTTAAAACAGCAGTGAGAGCTAAGTTGGATGCGTCGATAGTTTAAATAAATGGTTTGTCAAGATCGACACGTGCAAGTACCGGGGCCTCACACAGGGCTGACTTTAAGTTTTTAAAGCTCTCTTTCTGAGTCTTAGTCCAATCGATTTCTTGACTTTTCCGTAATGATAGGATGAAAGGTTCTGCAATTTGAGCATAATCCTTAATAAATCGTCTACAATATCGTAGGAGTCCTTAAAATTCTCTAATTTTCACAGAATTTGTTGGTATGAAAAACTTCTTAACTGCTTTAAGTTTCTTGAGATTGGATCTTGCTCCATAACTACCTATTTTATGGCCTTAACATCTGACTTCAGGAGTTAAAAATTTGCATTTATCTAGCTGTAATTTCAAACCAGCATTTGATAGTCTATTAAATGATTTTTTTACTTTTATTTAATGTTCTTCTTAAGTTCTAGCACATAGTATAACATCATCTAAAAATTTAAATAGTTCTGTGCCTTGAAATCCCAATAATACAGAATTCTCGTAATGTCCGTAAGGAGTGCTGAAAGCTGTTTTATGGCGATTTTCTAGAGATACTTCAATTTCATGAAATACCTTAGCCAGATCGAATACTAAAAAAAATTTTGACCAACTGATTTGCTGTCAAGTCTCTGTAATATTAGGCAATGAGTGATCATCAGGGATAGTTTAAGCGTTTAATTTTCTCTAATCCATTACGAGTCGATGCTTCTCTTCTGTGTTGGGTCCTTGCTTTTTGGAACCATCCGCAGTGGAATATTATACGGCTAGAAAAGTAGCTAATGGTTCTTTCTTGTAATGAGCGGGAGAATATGTATACTGTTTAGTAAGAACAGGTTTATCGTCAGTTGTACATTATGTTGTACATATAATGGACCTGGAGCAGCATTACTTTTTATGTAAAATAAATGCGAATACTTTTCAACTAGTTTGTAAAGTTATTTATAACTTGTCTTACATAATAATATATTAAATTTTTTACTCTGTTGTTATGTTGGGAACATCATTACTAAAATCTGAGTCGAGAAAACTTTATGAGTCATCTTTATTAAAAGGTACGAGATTTTGCAGAAGAATCTCGTTTTCCACTGGCTCTTCTCTAGAGTTTACAACCGTCGTGAAACAGCAGCCCTTAACGTATTTTACTGCTGCTTCGCCTATGAATATACTAGGAGTAGTTTTTATCAAGCGCAGGTATTCTTGCCCGTGGCTGTTAGTTTGTGTTACAAGAATCTGTATAAGAACTCTCATTCTGGCTAGTATTTTGGATACACGATTTTGACTTAAGATTACTCCTGTAGGTTTAAAATGTTAAGAAGTTGGCAGAGGTTCCGAGTCTTCTATGTTCATGTTAATATTATCTTTAATTTCGTAAAAATTATATTCTTTACTTATAAATTCTGTCATTGTAACAAGGAATTCAAGTCCACGTTCATCGTCTCTTATTGTTGCAATTCTTCCTATAAATGGAATATGACTTATAGGTCTTCTTTTCAGTATCAAAGCTCTTGTGTCATAACAAAACCTAGCTCGTTTTTTAACAAGAAATAATTTTCCTAATATTTCTGTCTGTTTAAGGGTCGCTTTTTGTGATAAGACGTAAAAAATCTAATTTCTATCAAATATTTTTAGTGTTACTGTTCCTAATGTTATGATATTTAGAGAAGTCAATCCAATAAGAGCAATTTCTGTATCAGTATTTATAATAACATTTGGTAGTTATAAAGATGGTTTTATAGAATTGATGTCAGCTCTTGTATCTATGTTAACAGTGTCTTCACTTTTATTTCATTGCGATATCTAAAGTCTTACTGTCGGTGCTTTGCCAATATTTTTTGTAATGGACACTCAGATGATTGCACAAATTAGTTTGTCAGTAAACGCTGATTCAGGTCTTTGCTCGCCGCTGCGTCTGGGCTACGAACACCGTTTCTGTTTGAAAGATGGCCTGGTTTAGGAGAATTTGGTTTGAATTTTTGCTGAATATTTAAAGAATTTGACCTTGAGCAAAAGCTAGTGTCGTTTCGTGATTCTCGTGGTATCCGAACGTTTTTGCAAGTACAAGGGGAAATTTCCCATTGGAGAAGTAAACGCGTTACCAAATGGATACTGCAGTAAGCTTGTGTGAAAGGGATAATTTAAAAAAGCTAATTAGTGGTTTTGGTGTTGTGTTGGTTGTGTCGGGCCGAAATTTCGATGAGTTTTTCACGAGTCTTTCAAAGGTTGCTAAGATTGTGTTTCATTTTATTTTTGCAAAAATTGTACAGGTTACTCAATGGAGTTGTTTCTATATTGGAGAGCTGGGTATGATACTATTTTCTCATCTGAATTAAATGTAGCAAGGTAAGTTTTTGTATCGTTAGAATTGTAATAGTAAGAAACATTATTGCGATCGTATGTGTTGGGATCGTTCAATTCAACATAGTGTGTGTTGGTTTGATTTGGTTGAAAATGTGGAAAATGTTCTTGTCTGCCCTGCTAGTGTACTGATAGATTTTGTCTTGCTGTAGGGTCTAACTGCTAAGCAAGGTACATGTGTAAAGCTACTTGAAAGGCACTGGCAAACGTTTTTGGAACGGTTGACATCATGTTAGCCTTGTATCCATCGGGTAGACCTCGCATTAATGCTTCACGGCTAACCATTTCTAGATTTAACTTGAAAGCAGGCTGTTGATTTCAGAAGTGTTGTATTTTAGAACTATTAATGTCAGTGATGTATTGAGCACAAGCTTTAGAAGGAGCAAAGTGTGCCCTTCAATGGCTAGTTAATTTGTCTGTTGTATTTATAGTTAATCCATCTTAACACTTCTTGCTCTACCCTTCAGCCTGGAAATGACTGTTTTTAAAAACATAGGTTCTTCCGCGTTTAAAATAAAAGATCTACCATTTTCAACATCTTGCAAGTGATCGCTGAAAAGTGTATTTTTACCACTATAAATGGGTGTGTGTAAGACAGCTTGATTCATACGTAAGCCTGAAGTATTTTTTGCCACGTTACGTGATTATTCAAGTAATTCAAGTGATTTTTTGGATTCCCTTGCCCTATGGTATTGATCTTACATAAAAAAAAATTTTTGAACAAAAAGAAGAAAGGCAATGAAGAAATTCAGAAAAAAAAATTAAAACAAAATAGAATGATGAAAAAAAGTGAAATTAAATATTTTTATTTGGTTAAAGCATACTCTAAGTAATAAGAAAGGCTTAGTTCCATAATGGATGACAATTTGTTACGTCCAAACTTTTATAAGTAAACGGTGGAACTCGTAGATTCGTTCTGCAAACAAATAAATTAAATTTTTGTTCGTCAAGAACCAGCCGTCGGCCTAAAGACCTTATTTACTTTTGCTTACATTATATTTTTCTTTTAAATCATTGACTCGGCGTTGTGGTATTACTTTCACCGACCAATATGAATGGGAAGGTGGACGCTGAGCTGGCGCTGACCTACTGTTTGAGTTTATGTCTTATGTCATACAGTAGTAGCGTATCTTTCATATAATTTTGTAGTTGGGATATTTTAGAATTATAAAAGTAAATTTTATCACTAATCAAGTGACATCTTATCTGATGATTTAATAAATTGACAAAAGCCAAAAATAGTTGATTTTACAAATAGTATGAATTATAAAGTTTCAGATTCGCATTAACAACGTTTCTATAATTTGTAGTTTTTCTTAACCTTACTTACTTCTTCAATTGTTGGTAAACCGCTGCTTGCGTGCACGCAGTTGCAAGATCTTACAAGGTTGACCACAACGACGATCCTAATTCTACACGAAAGTACTCGTGGCGATGACAATAATGAGGCTACTGCTTTTAAGGTCGAAACCCAAGCCAATGGTCCTTTCTTTCTTGTTTCTCCTTGTTTCACTGTTAAGGTGAGTCTACAGTGGTCTAGTTTGCTGAAGCTTTTCTCACACAGCTTAGTCACCGAATAAGTCTTACATTTACTTAAAATACACGCTTTTAACACGTATCTCAATTACCCAACTGAGTCTTACGTCCTCTTAACAGATGCAACAGAACTCACTTTCCAACCTTTATAGTTACTTTGGAGCACTCGATAAAAGAGAAAAGGCAAATATTGTTATATGCAAGGAGTTGCTATTCTCTTGCGTTTAAGGAAGACGCATCAAGTTGGGGATCGAAAAGACCAATCAGAGCTTAACCTAATTACTCTTGATTGACACGAGTATAGTCGTGGTGCAATAATTACGCAGCAGTTGATGATGGTTCGAGATTGCTGAGCTTCTGCTTTTTATCAATCAAAAAACGAAACTCTGTGTTTCGAAGTTATTAATATTAAGTGTATGACATGGGATGTCACATTGTGTCTTTATATTGAAAGACATCTTAGTACTTATTTTCATTTTGACGGTCTGCTTGGGTATGTAATTGCCATTAAAATTGCATGATGGTGCAAAACCACATAATGGCTGTAAGAGCAGCTAATTTAAATGCAGAATATAAGGGCTAAAATGCACGAGTGTTAGTTAATAGTGCAAAAAAAAGGTTTTAAATAATGAGCCCCGTCTATTTTGTTTTACTGCTGAACAAAATACTGTTAATAACGATAAGTAAGACATAAAGTAGAGTAGTTAGTATCAAAATAAGTTTCAAATATTAGTATTATGAAAAAGGCATTACTTTTGAAATAAAAACTATGCTAGCGTCCTGTTGTATTTTCATTCACAAAATTTAATCTTCACGTACTAACAAAACTAAATACAAAAATATTTTTAATTTAATTTGAATACGTGAGTTTTTTCCAGTTAACTAAAATTTAAATTTCTTATATTTTATATTTGTGTATACATTACTCACAAACAATTTTATATTGTAAAAACAGAACTGTGAACATTTAGTTGACATTTTTCTTAAACAGATATTTTCTGTTTTTAGATTTTATTTGAATTAACGTATTCTCAGTTTTTCAAGTTAAAAAAAAATAAGTCTTTGAATCTGTACAAAAGCTATTGTTTAAATTTTCTATAAAGCGATTATACAAGCGATAATACGCTCAAATTAAAAAACCACATTCTTAGGCTGTAGTTCTTATTTTCACAGAAAGTATAATATAAAACCTTATTTTATTAAAGCTTGCCATTTAAAAATTTTTTTCTGTATATACATTTGTCAAATCAATCTTTTTCCTAGAGAAAGATTTTTTTAAA
>NW_019379496.1:884208-918868 GCF_000648655.2 Copidosoma floridanum
ATATGTAACGTCCCATTAAGTTAAATTGAAAAAATAATGTAAAATTTTTAATAAAAAGAAGTATGTATGGTCTTATATGTACTAACAGTTCAGAGGAAATCAAAACTAGCTGTTTCAACAATAAAAAAAAAAAAAGTTATCTGAGTTTGAGACAAGGCCCATATACTTATAGGTTTTTGGGTGCGCTGAATCCAAATCTAAGGTCAGATTTAGTCCATCACTCTCAGATTTTTAAAGTGATGATTTTCTTATCAATATAGACCTGAAATCAGAAATTTGTATGAATAAAAATTGTAACTATCTGTTTTCGGAAAACAAATTACAGTGTTGTTTTTTGATGATACCTTGTTCTCTTGTCTTCAAATGACCTGTGAAGGAGGTTCTGTCTCTCTCTTTTTCTTCCTTGATCCTCTCTCAGCAAGGTCCAGCAGTAGTCAGCTAACAAATTGATATCTCAACGGCCTTGATATATCCTCTCCATCTTCTTTATATTCTGATGGAACCTCTCTCCTTGCTCCTCGCTGAAATCTCCACAATTCTCTGGAAATGCGTCTAAATAAGAATGGAGAAAATGAAGTTTGTAATTCATATTATACCCCAACTTACCGTAGTTTGTAGCAAGTTTTGCAACTTTTTTTTGTAATCGTGTCTCTTATTATTACCTAGAAAATTTTCGACAACTTCTTTGAAACTTTGTCAAGCAGATTTTTCAGGATCTGTCATTGTTGTAACGAATTGAGGATCCTCCAACATTTTTCATATCTGAGGTCCATCAAAAATCCCTTCTTTCAACTTAGCATCTGAAATTTGAGGGAATTTTTGACAAAAATATTGGAAGCAATTTCCGTTTTTATCAAGTGCCTTGACAAATTGTTTCATCAGTCTAAGCTTGATGTAAAGTGGGGGAATCAAAATTTTTATAGATTTTACGAGTGGCTTAGCGATGATGTTGTATGTTCCTGTTTGAAATGTCAGTCTTGGATCCCATTTCAATTTTTTAAAGTGGTTTTTGCAATCCCTACTATCCTATACCCAGAGATAGCAGGGTGTCTAAGTGAATCCTGATTGTTGTCCCGGAATCATAGATAAGGTTTTGAGATCACCACATACAAGCCAGTTGTGCTCTGAATAATGGATTTTTTCAAAAGTAATTTCAAATTCATGTACTCCTCTTTCAACAAGATTGAGTGAGCTATCGGCACTGGTTTGAATACATTCTTATTATTGAGCAACACTGCTTTTCAACTCCGGGTTGACGAGTCGATAAAGAGCCTTCAATCCTCAGGCTTGTATACATCAGGCTTTAGTGTATTTATAAGTTCTTTAACGCTATTACAGTAGACAAGCTTATATTTATAAGTCTGTTTTTCAATGAAGTATTTATGGAAACCCTTTTCTCTATCTTTGTAGATAGTTGATTTAACAATATGTTTCAGCATACCCTTCCTCTTGAGATCTGAAGCTAAAAATTCTGCTGCATCTTTAGAGAGTCCTATATTTCTTACTAAGTCATTCAATGCTTTTTGTGTACACAATATAATAGGCTTCTTTTTATGATTGTATGGTTCAAAGTCTCCATCTTTGTTCTCAGATTTCTCTTCTTCCTCGGGTTCATCTTCGTCATCAGATCTATCTGATTTGTTGCATCTATCATCCTGTTAATTTTTATTCTATTTTCTATTAATTAAATTGGATTCAGTCGCTTTTGTAACTGATGAAACATCCGCGTATACTACTTTACTTTTATTTTTTACGTTGAACCCAGATACTTCTGTATTAAAAAAATAACATTGCCTTTTATCTTTTAGTTCAACGAGTCGGTCGTTTGATTTTGAGTTGAATCTCTTCACTTTCCTCTTTTGCAGCCTTACAGCGGGTGAACATGTTATTACAAGCCTTACATATCGACTATAGAACCCAACTATAATTTAAGTCTCTTACATTTCTTCCAAAACAATCTTTATAGATTTTTCTTATCTTTTTGGAGAGGGAAAACCGATTCTTATGGACATCGAATTTTTCACAGACATAGAAGAAGATATTAGAGTCACTGGGGCAATAATGGAGTGATTGATTTGTAGTTTTTAGAGGTTGGTTTTTGTGAGTTAAAGTAGCCATAAATTTGTTAAGAGTCCCGCACGATTAGGATCCTGGCACAATCACAGGTAAGTCCGCTGTCCTGGAGGTAATAACCCTCATACCTCTCCAGGGCTAAGTACGAGGGCTTTCCGACTTTGACAACAACAATGTCAACTCGTCGTTGGACTTACTATGGCATGATCCTCGTACCCAAATGTCCCCAGGGCAACGTGCTTTCGCTGGCTTTGTTACCATAACGTGCTGGGGAGTGAATCATTCTACACATCTCTATTGGAGCAGTTTTTATCGTCCCCATAAAATGCCATTGTAGCAGGAATTTTCAGATTTTCATCTTCTTTGATCAGAAGTATACCTATTCCGAACTGTAAAAGCTTCGAGTGGAGGTACCACTGCAATAGAATCTATAATCTTCTTATTGTCTGAGATCTAGTTTAGAGATGAGGCAACTTCAGAGCCACGGAAATAACTTGTTCGAACTGTTGGCAAGGTTCTCTTTTATCCAGTAGTAAACCTGAGGGCGATGGATTAAACCTGACTGCAGATTCCGATTCAGCGCACTTAAAAACTTGAAGACTAGGTTTGCGTCCGCAATTGAAGAATTAATTAATTCTTCGACATCATAGGGATTCTTCGTTTTGAGGTTATGTTCCTAGTGTTATTTATAATGATTATATCTCGTTTTGCATGAACTTAGTGTAAACCCTTGGAGTTAGGCCAGGTCTAAAGCCTGGTTCTTCGAGATCATGAGAGTAAATGTGGATTACGCAATTACCTAGGGTTGATCCCTAGCTACGGAAAAACCTCAAGGTGATGGACTAAATCTAATTTCGGATTTGGATTCAGCGCACCCAAAAACCTATAAGTTTATGGGTCTTGTCTCAAACTCAGATAACTTTTTTTGTGTTTGCCCGTGTTATTATTGTTTTCAGTACTATAATTTTTACAGAAATTTTTATTTAAATGATACAATTAAAGTGGCTCTATATAATTAGAATCAATTACATGTTTACGCTAAAGGTGAACAGCTGTTAGAACTGTAAAAACTTTTTTAGGGGCTACTAAAAAAGTTGTCGAAAAGTTATATGGTAATTTTTTATCACTAAAAAATTTAGTTATAAATACATGTGCGTGCTTACACGCCTGCAAACACGTGTGTGTTTATATGTCGAAGGGAGTTCTATACATTGAAGAACCGAATGAAGCTTTTTGTTCCAATCTGCAATCTTCTTTCATTGACCATCAAGCCATTCAGCAGCTACGAGGATTTTTGTGACCGATTGACTTTTACGAGAGCAAGTAGGTGTTATTGATGCATTTTTGCCCGCAGAATACGAATCGAAAACTCTTTTTCTCGTAAAATTATTAAAAAAATTATGACTAATAATTTAAATTATTTAAAACTGTAAAAACAGTAGGAAGTGTGTTGTAACAAATTTACTAGAAAAGTAGATTGATTAAATGATTAAAAGTGGGCTTGATCAAGAACTATTGAAAAATGTTCATGTAAGCCTGAGATATTGCGAATATGGTGAAAAAAAATTGAAGACGGTAGTTTTTAAAGCTTTTTCTTTTATTAATGGACTTTTCTCTAGCATTAAAATTCTTTGTCTTACAGCTAAAGATCTGAATTGTAAATTCAGTTGCGCTGGAATCCCTAAATTTGTTAATCAGCATTTTTAGTATGGACATATAAGAAATATTAGCATAATAGTTACTAGAGTTGTTGTGTGATTGAAAACAAACTCGAGTAGGTCGCTAGCGCTTTATTCTAAGACTTAATACAGTGACTTTATTGGCAAAATACAAGAGTATCATTAGCACATCCGTACTGTGATAGTACAGAAATAACATACTTTTTAAATTCATTGCTAATTTTCTTTTGGTTTTTTAAGTATGATCATCATTGTACTTAATTCTCTTTAAATAAATTTTAAAAACAAATTACATCCTAAAAATTATTGAATATAATACTACTTTTTCAATACAAAATTATACTTGAAAACTTAATATTTTTAATTCGTTTATTTCCTTTTAACAAGTTTACAATTTTGTACCCTAGCAGAAAGCTGTATGTGAAATATGAGTGCAAAAAATAAATTAGGTTATCTTGAGCAAAGCATCATATTCCAGAAATCAATGCCTAATCAAATTGGATACTTCTACTGCCAATATAAAACTATCGCCAAATTGTAATTGTAAAATATGCAAGACCAGGTAGTGCATATGCTTGACATTAGGTACATCTTGCTGAATATTCTGCACATAAAAAAAAAAATAGTACATGCCAAAATACATGTAACGTGAAAAGAATGAACTAAAAATAAACAATTGTTTAGCAGGGTAAGAATTTTTTTATCACCACTGTACACAGTTATTATTTATAGTGTTTGGTTAGTAATTTAATATTAAGTCTTCAAAATGTTCTGGAATAATATAGCTCTATATCTATGAAAATTGGTCATGCAAAAATTATGTATAGATCTACAGCTAAATGCTTAGAAAAAAATTACCTAGCTCGTTTTATGCAAAAATGTAAAGTTATAGTTGTTAAGCATTTTGTCCAACAATATTTGGGGACCTTATCGCAACTAAATTTTATGCTTGGATCTCAAGACATAAAATAAGAGGTGTAGAAGCTTTATTAACTTGTAAGATGTCAAATTATGAGCGAAAAAGCTAGAGAAAATCGCTGTTTTTCAATCTTCTTGGACTTAATTTGAAATATCTCAAATTCAAATGAGAGCTTTTGATCAGGCACATTTCTAATAAGTTTATTCATTAACTTTTTCAGTTAACTTGTCCGAACACACTCCCTCCTGTTTTTTGTATCATGGTAAAAATTTAAATCACTTATGATAACTCCTTGAACAATTTTATAAGAAACGAGTTCCAGATTTAGATTCTACAGGCGAAAATACATAAAAAATAGTAACTTGTTCTCGTAGAAGTCAATTGAACACAAAAACCCCCTTAGCCACCTTACAAAATTATTAAGTCTATTCTTGTAACTATCGTTCGTTTATGCACCTTTATGAATGACGAATTTTGTATTTATTTCCGGTTGTTAGTTCTATAAAGTTCTTTTGTTTATAAGAAGTCTTATGGTGGTATTTAACGATCAATTTCAAAAATATTTTATGGATAAGATTGTAAAACTTAAAAATAGTCTAATCTAGATACATACTAGCTTATTTGGAGATTGTCATGCTATAGACTTTATTTTCTTTGGCGCACGTACATCCTCACGTTTTCCTTTAACGTACATTTTTTTGGTGTTTCAAGTGACATTAGTATTTTTAATTAAGCAACAGAGCAGAAAAACGTTTTTTTTCATTCACTGTGATGAAATTATTTAAAATCCTTCGAAAGTTCACTATACCGAGCTTTCAAGTGATTTATGGCTTTTTGCATGAACTTTTCTCAATAGCTGCTATTATTTTTATATGTAATACAAGCAGATACAATGAAGTCTCTTCTAGAAGTATCTATGCAAATATTTATAAATACTGAACTACAGACACTTCTCATGGGTGGACAATATTTTGCTTACGAGATTTCGTATTAAAAAGAAAATTTGTGTCTGTAACAAAAAACTAATACTCGTAAGGGATCCTTGTTTTAATACGTGTCAAATATTTATGAGTCTGTTCCATGTTTTTCAATTATCTTTTATAATTAAATCCTGGGGCAACTTAGGATATGAAACAACATCATAGTTAACAAGTTTATCGTTGTCACGTACAATAAAATTTTTTTTGACAGATTTAGATTCCTAATTATTTTTGATAAAATATTTTGATTCAGAAGAGTATTTGGTTAAAATTTTATACAAAAAATTGCTAAAAAAATAGAAAAAAATAAAATATCAAATGCTGGATACTATGATTCTAGCACGTAAATATTTTTTATTGACTTGAATTAGGTCATAGGCTCTAGCTAGAACGCTGCTTTATATTTTAAATGTAAGACTTCTATTTATTTTCATTTTAATAGCGTTGAACGCATCCCACCTATGCCATTTATGAGCTTCTTTTTTTACTAGTGTTCTTCAAAGATGGAACAGAATTAGAATGAAGACGCTTATGAAGTTTAAAATTATAAAAATAATCATTCTAGTTAAATAATGTATGGAGACTTGCTTATTTTAAGAACAGCGCCACCCTAACTAGGTCTGCTGGACATCATATCTAGATTATCCCTAAAAATCCTTTCGAGTAAGACTCATTTCTTCTTCAATAGTATTTTTAACATAAGTTTATTTAAGTTTATTTAGTTTCTAACATAACTTTTCAAAATTTCGTAAGCTTTAGTCTGTTAGTGTCTGCAATACTTTTGTCAAGTCTCAAAAATAAACGGCTTACAATAACTTATAAAAACAAACAATTTAAAAAAAACAATTGGTTAAGTGACTTATTCAGCAAAGTTTAGTTTAACATGCGGCACACTAAAGTCAATACATGTGATTTGTTTGATATACCGCTACATAACTAAGTAAATGATATGTAACGTCCCATAGGCTCTAGTATGAAAATACGCATATTAAATCAGTGTTTTTATAGTTTTAAGCTATAAACAGTTCTGAAAAGTGCTTAATCAGACTAACTATAATACTTCTAAAGTTGTAACAGTTATTTTTTGACCAATGAACAAGCTCCCCCAATTTTTTAACGCGCAAACATACACCCACACACCCTACAACTCCAACCCCCCCCCCACACACACACATACGCTGAGCCCCCCATCAGCCCTCTCTAAATATAATACAATTCTACTAGTTCTAAGCTCATTTGAATTGGTTTCAAATTTTGTTAGCGCCCCTCTACCTCCCCTTCACACCCCTTTTAACTTTATAACCCAATAACAGTACACCCAACACAATTTTGCTTAGCCACCATCACCTTCTCAACCTCCTCACAAATGTGTAACCCAATAAAAGTATATTCTAACACAATTGGAAAGATATCCCTTCTGCCACCCTTCAGCCGCATCTCTAAGATAAAGTTATAACGATTTTAGTCTCATTTTTAGTTACATTACTTTTTGCACCTCCACTTTATGCACTCCTTACAGTTTTGAAAATGCTCCTAAGTGCTCTTACAATTTCTGAACAGATTGTCTTAGTAACGCTTCATTATCTATTCTAGCCCTCTTCAGCCACTTTCCACCACCCTCCTAATAATTTTTTTACCTATACATATTTGTTAGCACATTTCCCTACAATCATTAAGGTAGGGCTGTAACGCACCAGCTTTTTTTTTTTTTTGTTCTCAAAAAGTTTATTAGTTGTATTATGGAATATGTATTATACATACAGCATACGTTAAGTGCATAATTTTGTAAGTTTTTTCTTATTTGAAGTAATCGTAGCAGATTTTATATTATATATATCTTCAGGAGAATGTATTATGAGTAAATGCGCATGCCCTGGATCACGTTTTTGGAACTCTATTGTGTAAACATAAGCTAATATATTATCAAAAATGTTGTTACGCGTTACACTGTCTAAAATTAATTGTAATTTTGTGTGGAATAGTTGAACAGTTATATTTGGTACATAGTTTGGCAATTTTTTTTTGGAAAGTAAGCCAGAACTGTTATTAATTCTGTTTACGTAGGATTGCACGTTACTGGTATTAAAATATATCTGGTCTACTACATTTTTTCATTATAACCATAGCATCTTAATAATGCTGTTGCATATAACGTGGTCCTCCAACATACGTCGATTGCAATATACATACGTCTCCAATTTTTTTTTATTTTAAAAGTTTTCTTATATGTTTGACGCGCTTTTTTTCACTGCATCTAAGAAATCCTAAAAACATTAAATTCTTAACTTTTTTTCATATTTCTCAAATAGTTAAGCCTACTATTTTTGATCATAAGGTATGCATGAAAAATAACTGTTAAGTTAATCTTCTGGTGCATAATAGAGGACTGAAATTTTGTATATCTAGGCTGTACGATAATCTAGATAAATAATATTGTAAAATAGTAAGATTATTATTTTTACTATTATTATTATTATTATTATTATTATTATAATTACCATCAAAACAATCGTAATAGTAATAAGTACTCCATCCTAAATGACCTGATGGAAACATCAATAAAAATACTATTGGATCAACAATACAGGGAAGTTTATCTAGATTTTTTCTTTTGGACGGTTTTTTGTTCATTCCTGAAGATAGACACAAAGACTTAAATTTTCTGGTAATCTTGAGTCAGAAACAACGATTGCTCTGCATGTAGCAGTTAATAATTTAATGTACGTATAGTTTTTTTTCACTTTTTCTTAAATAAACTGTATTATTGTATAATGAAAAATTTTTTCCTATACAAGCAGTTTGATTAAAATGTCTATAAATTTCAGCTATGGAAATTTTTTTTTATAATGAAAGTCATGATTTCAATGCGGTTTTTAAGCGGGTTATTGTTTTTACTTAAATTTCGTCTTAGCTATTTGATTGCCATGTCTATATAATTAAATTCCATGTTTTTATATTTTGCTCTCATCTAATTTAAGAGTATTAAATACAACGTGACAAATTTGTCCCTGAATTTTCATGTTATAAATAGACTTACCTTTTCGAGCTGTCTTATTATTTATAAAATTTGCAAAACAAAAAATGTTACTGTCATACTGAATTAGTATTCTAAAAGTTTTATCTGTAAAAAAAAATTTTTTTTAGTTTTTCGTTATATTCACTGAGAAGACTCAAACAAATTTTGCCATTGTGACAATTACTATACTTCTTACGTTTTTTTTGCCAAAACATTGCTAAGTAATACCTAACTTTGTAACTCATTTTACCATAGCAAGAAGGTTGTGTTAAGGATTCACTATTATTTGTTGCCCTAAGACAATTACCATTCTTATTACGATAATTTTTATTTTTTTTTATAACGTTTTTTTTTTTTTNAGATTTTAAAAAGTCATCAAAGTCAATATACTAGAATCAATGTCACCGGAAAATAATATACTGAATTTAAAATAACTAGAATAATTGCTTGAAAAATATAACGTTTCTCAAACTTTCTAATGTAATTTTGTCGAGCATCGGAGCAGGAGTTTGCTTCTATGTTAAGTAAATTAGACTGATTTTGTATTTAACACTCTTAAACATATTTATTAAATAGAAGCACCAAATTAATATTTTTGATACAAACACTTTACTTTTCTGAGGTAAAGATTCAGATCAATCGAAACGAGAAGTAATAGGAGTAATCGAGTTATAAAGAACGGCAGTAAATTGATCGTTAGAGTGTGCGTGTAAAACTTTGAAAAGAGGCGTATGTGTGTGCTCGTGCAAAGGTGCGTGCACCTTGCTCAACGGCTGAGTACGAACTGGCTATTACATCGCGCAGCTACATCTTAAGAGCAAGCCACTGCTTACTTAACAAAGCTATTGACTAACTAAAGAGACGTGGCGCATTGCGATTGGTTGTCTTGAAACTCGACGTACTAGTGACTGATTGGTAGATTTAATCAAGCGTGTAAACTTAAGTCTTAGGACATCAATATTGAACCAATTTTAACGTATGTATAAAACAGTTTTATAAAACATTGAATTTGAATCGCAGTGACAAAAATTCGTGACATGAAATTAAAGTAATTATTACTAAATACTACATTTTCAAAGTAGTCATTTCCATGATTGTAGTTTTTATAATATTGCCACTCATTGACATTATGTTTTAACATCATTAATCTTACTTTTTTGAGATGATAATCATCATACAAAAATATTGGAAATTTTTAAATAATTTATTTCTGTTACTTACAATTACCATTTTATTTCAATGATTTCTAAATTTTTTCGTAGTTGTCGCTTAAAGTATCACTGTTTTTTTTAATTTTATTTGTTGATTGGCCTAAAATTATATTAAAATTATTGTTAGTATTAAAGTTTTGATACTCTAATATGTCATGGTGACCTGAATCAAAGTTTCTTGTGAAAAGTAAAGCCAATTCCACATATTTTCAAAATTTCTGAATGTATTACTGTTTTTTTTCAATATTTCAAGATACTTCTACGTTAACTTCGGAAATTTTATCAAAACTTTTTCTTTCGACATATTGTATTTTTTTAACTTCAGGAGGCAAGGTGAAAAAATAAAGTATCTAACCGATATTCAAAAATCGGGGAGTTGGCTAACGAAGTGCGCAGAGGGACGGAGCCTTAGTATATATATCATATATTTGTTAATGATGTAATTGACTACTAATTAATACTGTTCAGTTTATCCTTTTCAAATCGTAATTGTATTATCTGTACTCGTGCTAACAGGTAGAGTGAGCCTAGATCTTGTCTTAATCCTGACTTTCTTGTATAATTTCATAAATTTTTTGGCAATCGTCACCTTCTGTAAATACGCTTACTTTATTTAATATTGTATTTATTATTATTTCTCCTACTACCATTCTAATGAAACTGTATTAACAACTTGTCGACTATATTGCAATTTGTAATGAAACTTGAAGCTTCTGTCTGCAGTCAAAGGTCAAAATCCTGATGAAATTTGAAGGTAGCAAATTTAAATTTGTTATTTATTTTTTTAGACAAGGTAAGATGTAACTTTTCTTCTAAGAAAAGATCGATACTGCACATCGCTTGAAGTGAAGACTATTGACGCATGATATAAAGGGAAAAATGTCTTCATGTACACTTAAAGCATGGATTGGCATTATTTTTTTATTTTGGCAATGATTTATTTTGCTTTTCACCGAAAGCAACGTTGGAAATCGCACTTTTGCTCCAGAAAATATTAGTATCACTTCATTCCTTAGACAGATACAGGTATTGCTCATTACCTCTGGCAAAGATAGATATCGCTTTTTTCAGAGGCAAAAATCAATATCGCACTTTGCCTGAAGTTTAGATTAGTATCATATATTTCTTAAAGCAAATAATAATATCGCTCAATTTCTCAAGTATAAACGAGTACTGTTGTTTAAGTGAGGCAAATGTTAATATTGTTCTTCTTCTTGGACATTGAAAAATACTTTGAAAATGTTTTGATCGCCGAGGAATATTCTGATCGATTCTCAATTGTCAAATGAAAGTTTGAGTGCTTAGTAGCGTTTTAAAAACACTGGGAAAGTTTCTTGATCATCAAAAATTTATTTTGAAGGTCCCTAAAGTGTCAAAGAATACTTATACTTTCAGTCAAGGAGTACTTAAACTTAAAATCTTAAATTGCTTATTGATCGTTGAAAAATAATTGGAAGATTCCTTAATTATCGAGAAAAAGTCTAAGAGTTTTTCGATTATCGAGGAATACTCTGATGGTTTATCGATTATGGAGGAATATTTGAAGTGCTACTTGTTCTTTAAAAAATTTTTCGGGGGGCTTTTCAATTTTTAAAAATACTTCAAGGGATTCTTGGTTGTTGAATACTACTCTGATGGTTTCTAGACTATAAAATAATAACCAGAGTGCGTATTAACATAAGAAAAACATTTAGACTTCTTCAATCATCAAGGAATATTTGAAAGGTTTCTTAATCGTTGAAACCCAGAGCTCATGTCGGCGGGGAATTGAAAGGGTTTTTTGATTATAGATAAGAACTCAGAGCCTTTCTTGATCGTTAATAAAATGTTTAGAGGGTTTCTCGATTGTCAAGTTATACTCATTTTGCTAATCAATGTTTCGAAACATTAGGAAGGTTTCTCGATTATCAAAGAGTTATTTTAGAAGTTTTTAATCGTCAAAAAAAATTTGGAGTGATCTTTGATCGTTGAAGAGTATTTATATGGTTTCTTATTTGTTTACGAAGTATTTAGGAGATTATTTGTTCGTGTAACAACACTTGAAAGATTTTTGGATTGTTGACAAAGAATTTGGAAGGTTCTTTAATCGTAGACAAATACTTAAAGAATTCCTTGATCGTTGAAAAATGTTTGGAGGGTTTCATCATAAAATTGTGTATACTATTTTTCTACCTTTATCATTTATGACTGTGTGCTGTGCCCTTGGTAGGAAAAAAAAAATTCACCATACAAGCACCATCGGACCATAGCGATAGTGCTTATTTAACGAAAACTACTATTGAGCCCAGAATAACTGCAGTTGTCCATGGTACAAAAACCTTAAAGAATTTCGACTATTTTATGTAAGTTTTTCGTTAGGCTCTATTAAAGCCATTTAAGCCTTTTTTCGCGAGATATACGTCGATAAGCAGTAATAAATGCTTTTCAGCTAATATCATGCTCCTTCAATGATGAAAGCTAGCCATTAGAGTAATGTCTTTTAAGCGTCAGATTTCAATTTTTTTATGCTATAGCTTTCGTTGTACGAATACTGAGATAAAACACCTTATCTCTTATATTATACATAAATAACTTGGAGATGTGCATCTCTATTCACTAATATCGCAACTCAACACTTGAACTGATTATCAAAAAATTGGATTGATTTTGGGTCCAAAATCTAGTCACAAGTAATGCCTTGTACGTTACGCCCTTAAAACAAGCCTAAGTAAGTTAATTGCACTATAAAACGTTAGATTTTTAAACCATAGTGTACACATGATAAACAAGCAGCGCCATTATAAATTCTTGCCTATAACTTTGATACTATCAAGAGTTCAAACTTTTAAATTTTACGATGATAAATTTTTTTGTTTTTTCCGTCCACCTTCTACCCGCGATTCACAAAATTCGCGAATGTATGGAATATGCTGTTTCTTAGATTTTATATTGGTATAAAACATCAGTCATATGTTCAAAAATATCCACATTGTGTGTACGAGCTGAATGAGTTTAGCAGCAATTGAAATGCCAGTTCAGCACATTTTAGGCTCATTCACGTGAATAAAAAAAGTAATAAAATGTACGATTTTAATATCTATCTCATGAGAAAAGCGATACCCGCTTCAACTTCTTACCAGGTGAAGTGCAGTGTCAAATTTTTTTGTAAAGTAGAGTGGTATCTACCTTTGCCTAAAAAAAATGATACTGAACTTTGATTAAAGTAATGTGTAATGTTATATGTACGATGTAAAAAAAATAAGTAATGTGTTTTTTTGTCTAAGAAAAATAGCGTCATTTATCTTTATACAACAAAAAGAATAATATAAGTTAATACCTGAGGAATAGAGCAATATCATTCTTTGCTCTACGGCAAATGCAATAATTCTCTTCGATTAATGTGATATCGACCATTGCCTTACGAGAGGAGTGACATCTATCTTTGTCTCAAAATATAAGCAATATCTATTTTTACCTAAGAAGTAGAGTTATACCGATACTTGCTTGAAGTAATGTGCGATATTAATATTTGCCATAGGAAATGTGCGATATCAATATTTAACTAAGAAAAAGTCATTTTCATCTTTGCTTGAAATAATCTGCAATATCGATGTTTACCTTAGAAGGAAAGCGATATTTATCTTTGCCTAAGGAGAAAAGTGTGAATATCACATTTTGTTTAAGCCAAAGTGCAGTATTAATCTTTGCCTAAAGAAAGAAGCTATGTCGATCTTTTACTGAGAGAATAAACGATTGTCTGTCCAAGGAAAAGAGTGATACGGGTTTTGTCTAGAGGCAAAGTGTGACATTAATTTTTGCCGTAGAAGAAAAGCGACATATGTCTTTGATTAAAGAAAAAAGAAATATTGATATTTGCTTGAGGCAAACTGCAATATAGATCCCTGCTTTTGGTGAAAAGTGAGAGTATCATTTGTCTCACTAAAAAAACAATACTTAACTATGCTTGAGGAGCAGATCAGATTAATTTTTTTTGTGAGGAATATGCCATAGCAATCTTCACTCGTGGTAATGAGCGATATTAGTTACTGCTACGTAAGAATAGAAATACCTTTCTTTGCCTTAAAAAAATGGGCGATACTTATCTTCACTCGAGGAGTAGAGCGATATCATTCTTTGTTTTACAAGTAATACGATAATAGTCTCTACTTAAGGAGATGCGCCATATTGATACGTGCCTCAGGTAAAAATTGGTATCTATCTTTGCCTGTGGAAATGAGCAATATCTTACATTTTCTTAGGGAAAGATTATTTTCGACATATTTAAGAAGATTATTTAAGATTATTTCTACAAATAAAAGCTAGTTGCCTGGTCATCAGCATTTATGCCAACTGGCACACAATGTAGCATTGAGACTTGAGTTGTCTGGCCGTCAGAATTTACACCAGCTATCATACAACGTAGCGTTGACACTTGAAATTTTTTAAAATAAAAGTTCGTTGCCTGGGTATCGGAACTTATACTTACTTCCATATAACGTAGTGTTGACACTTGACATTTAAAAAAATAAAAGCTAGTTGTTTGGTCATCGACATTCACACCAACTGGCACATAACTTTGCTTTGACACTTTAATTACTTGTTTAATTAATTTTTATCTTTTACCAACTGCCTGGTCACCAATACCCGCATTGAATGACACGCAATAATGAGTTTTACGTGACTAATTATGAAAGTGCTTAACAATTTACTTCAAGTATAATTGTTTTTCAAGTCTATTTCGTATAAAAAAGGGTACAAAAATGGCTTTTAAAGCAAGATCTAGGTGGCTGGATTCAATTTAAATCAAAATGATTTGGCTGGATTCTGCAGGTCACGTATATGCACTGACCAGGTCCTCTAGATCCTGTGTCTAGTCAGACTACTGCCTTAGGTATGCACCCAAGCTGGCCTGACAATTGAATAAATTGGACTGACTGCTCGTGAAGGAATCCATGGGCTTATAAAGCCGAATATTTTACCTTCTTATAATTGCCGCAATAGCCAGAGGAAATGAGACGTACGTAAGTTATTAGACTTAATCTGCATTATCTCGTGGCAGGGAGAAGACATGATTTTCTATGTATTTTTTGTCTTTCTTTATATATACATGGTTTTAGGATAATGCTTACGTGCTAAGAAATATCAAATGGCAGCGATACCGATGCCAGTGTTCGCTCGTCAAAAATAGATCTATTTACAATTAACGTAATTCTTTGGCTTGACAGCTTTTGATACTGTAAGAGTGCTAAAAAAAAGGATAGAGATGTCGCATGTCGTTGTCAGCTTTTATTGAGCGAACGTTGGTCAACGTAGGGTCCAAACATTCTGGATTGATCGTCGGCTTATTTAACTACGTCATCCTCTTTTTGAATAGCCAAGGCAAAGAAAGAACAGATAAAAAATCATTACGGAATTTCACCGAACGATATGGATAAATGTGTCAACGCATAAAGAGGGTAGGAGATGTAGACTAGTTCTTGCATCGTTATCTCACTCGATCTCTCCTTACACGTGCATCACAAAACATTAGCTCTGGTGCTTGGCATATGTGTATGTACATGGTGCTTAGGTTAATATAAAAACGTTAAGTTGAAAAGAGAAAAAGGAGAGGGTAGAGTAGAGTAGAGTAGAATCTTAGTAATCTAAAGGCTGAAAGAAAAATAACCTTGAAAAACGTACAACTTGAGTATTGAAATCAGTTGCATTAACAATAAAACTTGACAGTTAAAGATCTGGTTTTATACACTTAAAGGTATATTTTAAGAAATTCAAATAGATAAAATGATAATGTAAAGGTAATTACATACGATTTAAAAGAAAATTTGTATTATTGAGTGAATGTCGTATAAAGTAAAATACATAAAAATTACAAAAAATAATTTACTGAGTAAAATTAATTATGGTCTTTAGCATCACACGCACAATAGTATGGGAAATACCAATAGCTGCAAATCTTGTTTATATTAGTAGTCTTTAAATAATAATTTTTTATCAAGCTGACAATCACGAGAGTGGCGGATAATCACGAGAGTGAACATAATTGAGTAGACAACTTTTGAAACTAGGCAGGTTGTAGTGAAGCTGGATATTTGCAGACGAATTACTTCATTATCTTGCTGCTCTAATAGCGAAAGATTCTCCAAAGATATTGAGAGATGCGTTTGGAATAAAAAGCTCTTTAGTATTAGACCTTTTCGATCCAATCGCTCCCAAAAGTGATTCCTTAAAAAAGAATTTGTCTGCTAAGTATTGTGGCTGTTTTAAAACAAGAAATTTAGCTAGGGGAGTCAGCATAATGTGCAGTATTTCGCTGTTATGCGTCAGAATCTTAGACTTTTGGTATATCGGTGTTATATGGTCAGATTTGCGAATATTTACTACAAATCTGTATTTTTACATCCATCTAGTTCAGTTATTATTTCAGCTGAATGTCCATATTGTAGTAAAATGCAGTATTCTAGTCGTGAAAATACTTGTGAGTGGACTAAAAATAACCTAGTGTATGGAGGTATGCCATCTTTCAGATATTTAAGCCGAGCCAAGACAGAATGACAGTTAACTACGACAGTATTACAATAAGGTCTCCATGTAAGAGATGAGTCAAGAGTGACTCCAAGCAATATGATTAAGTCACTGGGAACGGTGTCAGTTCCTTTTATAAGGATTAATTGAAGGAAAAAGTCCATCCTGTTATGAAAGGCACGAGTACCAAACTACAAAGTGGCAGTTTTCAGTAGATTGACAATGAGTCCATTCTGGCCTGACCAGTATCTACTAGATAATACGTGTCAAAATATAATAAGCCCACTGAACAAGGCATCCTACGTTCTTTATTTTTCCATGAAGATATGAACGAAAGTCTTAAGCGTATACATGATACAAGCAATCTTCGCATACAGAGGGTTAGTCTTTTATAAAAATTAACAGTAGTGGTCCAAGTAAACTGCCTTGTGGTAGGCACTGTTCGCGATCTCACTCAAATACAACATGAGCCAACTATGCATGGTAAAATGAAATAGCTCCTTTTTATTTTAACAATCTTTTGTATGCCACGAATTTTCCGATTACATAATTAACGAACAATGAAACAAAATAAAGAGATTTTGCGCTTTATACACAATCACCTAAAGTAATGACTAATTGTTTAATTATGTGTAGCTTAAAATGCTAAGAATCAAACACGAAGCAAATGGCCATCCCGTTGCAACCGGATTGAGAAAGAGATGGGCAGCAAAACGTCACCATCCTTATGGGAATCCAAACACATATGTCCGGAAGTACGATGACCACCAGATTCGCGAAGGGCAAATAAAAATATTAAAAAATTAAAGAACAAAGTGAGACACCTTCAATTGAGTTGTTAAGCCACGTCATTGAGACCACCGCAAAAGTTTTACTGTCTTGATAATGAGGAACTACCTTTTCAAGCAGTTTATGAGCCAAAATCTCAAAATCCACGGGGATTACTTCGTATTATTAACGACTAATTTTAGAACCTGAAGCGAGAGAAAAAAGATACGGCACTGACTCAGCCTCGTGGATCTTAAATTGCACCACGTGACAAAGGTTGAGCGTGATTTCCTTGCTCGCTTCTCACTTCTAAAATTTCTCGCTTCATTCGGTGGCCCCGTTTCTACGAGATACCGTATGTGTTTAATTATATCTCGCAAAATACTACAGCTTCAAGAAACTCTCCTGCTGCGCAAGTAGATTAATTTGTCTAAGGTCGTTAACGGTACGGATCTTGCTTTTTTTTGGTATTGGAAAAAATGAAGTACTTTCTATGGTTAGAAAAAATATCCGATAAGAGAGATGTGTCATAGATATAAAGTAAAGCTAATATAGTGACAGGTAGACAGACCTAAATTAATTGGATTGGTATATCGTCAGAGCCACAGGTATTAGACTATGCTTATTAGAACACCAGTAGTACATCAGACACCTTGATATGGCTTAAGTAGAATTTGCTCATCGAGATTAATTTGGCTGCATTATGTAGGCGAGAAAAATAAATTTCTATTATTCCCTACAATAAACTTTTTTTATTCAGTGGGTGTAACGGGAAGCTGAAAGGGTGCCTGTGATAGTCCATTTAGGGCCACAGATCTCACCGTCTTTTAGGACTGACCATTAGTAGTGCTGCATCTAAGGAATTTCTCACGGTGGTATTGGAATTTTTTATTGCAAGTTTTACTGCATTTGCTAGCCCTTTATATACATCAAGGTAAACATCAGCGTGATTGTGCTTTAAATCGCCCCAAGCCTGATTGTGCTCTTTTTATGTTCTCTAATCTTAGGAGTTATCCAATGAATAGGATAGGCTCTAGCATTCAAGGTGCGAATAAAGGTATGTACATTATAAGTCGTGTGATGCCATTCTTTAATATCGCTACTTTATCAGCCATAGAAGCCGTATCAACCTATTGACTCAAATAGTAATATTTCAAGTCCAGAACTACGGTTTCTTTATTAAAGTGCTGAAAAGATCGGCAGGTGATAAGACGAGGCGTTATAACAGAAACAGGAGTATCTATTTCTACCACAACGGCATTGTGTACTAAGATCCATAAAATGCTTAACTGTTGGTACTTCAGCAATACTTGCATCGGGCTAAAGCATATATAATTGATGGTAGATATCGATTTATGACAGTGGTGTATAGATAAAAAAGGGACATGCTTTAGATTAAGACTAGACATGCACTGTTTGAGAACTTTGTAGTTAGGTTGATTAGGATTCCACCCAATATTGAGATCACCCATCAAATCGAGAAAATCATGCATGCTTTTGTGGTTAAAGATATCAGTCTCAACGTTTTTCAATTATCTGGCTTTTGGAGGACTGTAAACTATTGTGCATAATACCGTGATACGTCCAATTTTCATTTTAACTCGGAGAAATTCTGGACTTTTAGAGTATTTTGTTAGTCTGAATGAAGTTTCAATTATTCTGCATATCAGTGTTTCACGTATATACAGAGCTATGCCACCACATCCCCGGCTAATTTGGTCATGCCTGTAGATGTTATATCTTGGTAAATGGACTTAGCAACCAGAAATGCAAGTCTTAAAAAAAAATTCACTGAGTCCAAAAATTAAGATCTTGTTCTATAGTACAGACACATGAATTTTAGTGAGATGTACACTGAGAGACTGTGCATTTATGTGTCCAAGTTTGATTTGTCTTGAGCAGCTTTCCTTACTGTTACTTGACAGAAAAAGTCTTAAAAAAAGATTCACTGAGTCCAAACATTAAGATCTTGTTCTATAGTATAGAATCATGAATTTCAGTGAGATGTACGCTGAGAGACTGTGCATTTATGTGTCCAAGTTTGATTTGTCTTGAGCAGCTTTCCTTACTGTTACTTGACAGAAAAAATTATACGAGATTAACGCCCAAAGCTTATTTAAAGAGTTGAATTTATCTTTATTTAATACACAGTGCTTGTAGTTCTCTTGCTTTTTTGTCTTGCTGTTGATACAACAGAGAGCAGTTTTCTGTGAGCAGTCTTTGATTGCATGTGTGCCTGCTAAGTAGCCGTAGCACCGTAGAGAAGGGAAAAGGGAAAAGAAATAAAAGTATGTTGAGCGCAGCTTTGATGTAACAGTGTATTAATAAGTAGGATAGAGCAATGACGATTCAGTTGGTGGCATTAAAGGATCGGAATTTCAATTAAATCATACTGAACTTTTGCTTAAATTTTTGCTTGTAGTTATGAAAGCTTCACTCGTGTGGTCGCGGGTCATACACAGTCTCATTACCATTGCTGCTACTTACCCAAGCAGCTAAGAACTATCACACCAATGACGATACCATGACTCTTACTCGTTCGTGAGGTAGCAAGGCCAAGTACGTTTCACGGCTACGATGGCTCAAATAAAATGAGTGTTTTTTTTTTACATTCCTGGTCAACACCCTGTTCTTCTATGCACACATACTAGCTATATCAGTTAATAAGTCGAGCGCACGCACAATCGAGCTACCGAGAAACAGAACTCGACTCACACACGCTTCCACTCGTCACCACCACACATACATTATACGGGCCTATTAGACCGACATACCACGCACAGCTTACGACACACTTACTCATCTCAACAAAGGGTGGTGATTTTGATGTTCTTCTTCGGAAAAATATGATATCAATATTTTTTAAAGAAGAAGAGAATAGTTAAGTTTTAGAAAGAAAAATGTTAATCTCTGCTTAAAAACACGAGCAATATTAATGTTCAACTTATCAAGAGTTATTTCGGCCTTCATCTGAGAATAAGTCTTATGTGTGTGTCTGTTGTAGATAACTAGCAAAAATGTTTTTTTTCCATAAGAATTATTATAGTAATCCTTACTTGAGAGCATAAAAGTGATATTTATCTTTGCCTATAGAAAAGAGCGGTATTCGTGTTCACTTACTTAGGAAAGTAGCATCGATCTTTGTCCCATATAATGTCTCACTCTACAATTACATTATCTGATAATGTTATGAAAGATAAATTTAGCTAAAGCTTATACGAGGAAATAACTGTATTAGCACTGCACTTCAGTATCATAAGCTTAAGTGTACTGTAGATAACAAAAAAATTAAATATTTCATTAGTATGTAACAAGATAGTATCAGAATAGTTTAATAGAGTCTGAGAATTCTACAAAATTTGTTATCAAACTTTTATGAATTATATTGTTGTGTAATAATTTTAGTGTTAGTTAAACTTAAGCATGTAGTATATTTTAGAAAATAAACGAGAAAGTTACTTTTAAAACATCTTATTTTACGGCACCTGCAAGTACGAGAGCGAACAAAAGAACAATAACAGAAGAAATGTCTGTCAGAAAACTTTTTTTTACTTGTTATAACTACAAACAGTAAGTACGAATAAAACAAAAAACGATTTTATAATTATTATCGTTATTTTTAAGTGTTGCTATGAAATAAGAGCATCAATTTGAAAAATCAATAAAAGTCGGTATAGAAAAGCGTCGGAGCATCTTTTCTCGTAAAAAAAAAAATTATAACTGTGGGTAATGATAGTGAAAAATTGCGGGAATACGGTTAAGCTGGGACTAGTAGTAGGAAATAATACAAGAAGTATGTTTCTTTGAAATGCACTTACTATACTAGAGATGCTTAATACAACACATAAGATCTTACTACTATCAATCTACGAAACTAGTAATCGAAGAGTAAGTATGAGAATTTTTTATTTACAGTTGATAAATAATAAAATCATACTTTTAATATAAATAATCCAAAACACACTTTTTGATATTTAAGAATTAATCACGCACTTAGTACATTTTTTTCAATGATCTCTCTGTACATTGAACGAGCTACATCTATTCACTGAGTTAAAATATTTAGTTCTATAAGCGATGTAGATTACTTGTTAATATATTATTATGATAAGATATTTTATGTCATTTCAAATTTTTTTAGAAAATTATCTATTGAATAACGGATGGAGTATCTTTATGAACTACTTTTATATAACTACAAAAAATTTTTTTTTCTGATGTAACACTATATATACAATCTTTAAACGGATAAGACAATAATAACATAATTTTTATAAGCAATATAAAAACAATGTTATTGACAATCTATTGATGTAAAAGTTTAGAGAAGCAAAGAACTACCGTCTTGAAATTATTTTTAAATTGTTTAACAAGATTAAATTTCTTAAAAATTATTTCCTTAACATTTTTCCAGTCTATCTTGCCTATTCTTGAAACGGTTATCAAAGTATTTTTTAGTTCTCGTATTTTTGGTTTTTAGTTGTAATCTAAAATAAACTCTTAATACAAACAATAAAATTTCAATTTATAAATATTGCAACCTTAACTTTAGAGTACAGGTACTTTATAATATTTACATTTTTCAGTATCCAGAACTAAATCCAATGATACTGCGACGTTTTCAAGAACCTGATGATGTTGACAGAGCTTTTCAGCTGGTTCACAAGTCTCAAGGATTAGAGCAAACAAAATTTTTAGCACAAAAACATTGCATCGAAGCAGTGAGATTTGCACAATCTTTGACTGAAAGTCCTTATCAGCAAAGCTTGCTTGTTGTTAGTGATTTAGTTATCAACCGTATTAAATAGATTTTTTCAGATGATTATTGGATACACAGAAATAAATATTAAATGCAATTAGAAACAGAAGGCCTGCTTTAATCCATGAACTGTAACTTAGTCGCACCAGCAAAAATGAAAAGCTAGAATGTTTTCATGTAATTATTAATTTATGCCTAAGGAGATAAAAATGTGTTTATTTAATTAAATTCTGTGTGAAAGCAAGTGCAAAGTATGCGATAAAAATGGCAAAAGAAAATCATGTTCATGGGCTTTTTTAGTTTCTAAGCTTTAGTTTTTGTTGTTGTTATCTACTATGAAGAACAAGATCTAGAATCAGTGTTATTTCTTTCAACATAATAGAATTCAACTTATTTTTTTCTGAATAACTGAAAAATGTTTGTATGATTTATTTAACTGAAGCACATAAATTGTTTAAAAGTTAAAAGAAAGTTTTTTATTTTCCACGTTGTGTTTTATTTTATAAGCGCTTAAAGGAAAGTCAACTATTCCTAAATTAGTACTTTAGAGGCTATAGATGATATATCATACTAAAAAATATTTTTAGCAACAGAAATATTGCACCTACTTATGTCTTACTTTTATTTACAAAATTATGTACTCAGCAGAAAAATTTTATTTCTAAAAAAAATGTATTTCTTATTGAAATTATTCTAGTAATGATAGAATCATTAATACTCCATGAATTAAATTTATGAGGATAATAAAAAGCACACATTTTAGTTAAAATATTAAAGTCATCTAAAGAGCTAAATAGAGACGATTTCACGGTTCACAATTTCTTGTGTGCCAACAAAGCAACTACATTCTTACGAGTTTGTAACGCCTGATTAAACTTGTAACTGGTGGTTCAATAAAATGAAATTTAATACAGAAAATCTAATAGTTTGATGAACTTTTTGATAGAAAGAGCTAGTTTGGTGCCGAACAAATTTATTATGAAATAGTCGTTTATCCATTATTTTATTTTTATCTTGTTGTATCTTTCTTCTTTTACTTTTGAGTCCGTAATTTAAAGCATGTATTTCAATTTTTAGTACAATACTTTTCATAAAACTTTCAATTTATTTGCCTTTTCTTCATGAATATAATACGACAATTACTGTTTACATTCTTTTTTTTAGTCTTACTAAGGTGATCTTATATAGCAATTCTTTATTTATGCTCTTGAAAATAAATGTTTGCATACAAGCTACTTCTTTTTTTAAATTTTCTTTTTGTAATTCAGTTTGATTCATACGCGTTTTCCTTATTTATAAGAAACGTATTTATTACTACAGCTTCTAAATAATTTGCAGTTATTGTTTTTTATAGTTAAACATCTTATAGTAACACACAGAAGCACGTAATTAATATTTTATTCACAAAAAAAAATCATAATTGTGTTGACCAACTGTACAAATTTGGTGAATTGCTCTTAACTATATTATTAAAACAGCCACTACCACCATCCTTATGCCTACTCCATGCAAAAAATCGAAGAGAACGCAATAATGCAGTAATACTCGTGCACGCTGTAACAAGTAAGATAACTTACTAGAAAGATTTTAACACTCGTATGAAAAAAAGTCATACGATTTGTATTAATATAAAGTCGTCGTCATCATTGTCATCATCGTCATCATTATCGTCATCATCGTCATCATCGTCATCATCATTATCATCATCGTCATTATTATCATCATCGTCATCATCGTCATCATCGTCATCATCATCGTCATCATCGTCATCATCATCATCATCATCGTCATCATCGTCATCATTGTCATCATCATCATCATCGTCATCATCGTCATCATCGTCATCATCATCATCGTCATCATCATCATCATAATCATCGTCATTGTCATGTTGTAACAATATGAATACAGCGAAAAAAATCTCGTTGCGTTAGGAGTTTAATTTACAGTGAAATTATATTTTGCTCAAGAACTGTCAATTGAGTTTTAGTTCTTTCTTGGAGTGGTTTCCCTCATAGGCCTAGTCGACTCTTAATCATGCTAGAATAATATACAAACATCTCCGCTCCAATAGTGAGTTATCGTCTACTTACTGACTTGTCACGCCCTATCACTCAGTACATATAATTTACTGCATAATTTGCTTCTTACATAGCTTACTCATTATCAGAAAAAAGTACATTGCATCTTATAATAATTTATGTATTATTGCACATTAAGTAAATTTATATCAAACTTGTCTGGTTTGCAATATTGTAAATCGATGCATGTAATGCATGAAGTGTAAGTATATAAATTTTTAATTCCAGTATTTGATTAATACAAAGCATGATGATTAACGCATTAAATTCTGCTTTTTTATTATTTTCGGAAGAAGCTTTCAAATTAATAATTAATGTGATCGTAGAAAAGAAAATAATTTCTATCAAATAAAGCAGAAATTTATTTAGCATGTTCTTAAATGTTTGACATAATACTTCCCTGACAAAAAAGATGTTCAAATTATTATTTATTTGTATTTTTCGTAAAAAAAAGTTGCGTAGCCAGAAATCGGAGACTTGTCCATGCAGAGTCTCTAATGAGCAAAGCGTTTACCCAACTGATCCATCAAGAACTTAGAATCTCACAGTGAAATATTATATGTAAGCTGTTAGAAGTTGGAAGGGCCTAAGTTAAAAATAATGGAAAAGGCACTCCCCTACTTCTGGTCAGGGGGTGTGTGAGAGAGAAAGAGCGAACCTGCGCACAAGTGTGCGCGACTTGCTCACTAAGAAACACTAAATCATAGTAGTTTATTAAAGACAAACATGACGTAGCATTTGAAAAATAACATATCTTGATCCACTGAAAAGTTAGATACCTATTTGACAGCAAGTTTAAATACATTTATATCCTAACCATAAATTGCATCTACTTTAAGTATGTGTACCTTAGTCTGGTGTAGGAGTAAAGTTACTTAATCCCTTAATTAAAGTGTTAATTAGTAAAGTACTTAATTAGTAAAGAACTTAATCCTTTTAAGTGTTGATGTAACTTACCTTTTTTTTTTTAATAGCTATTATAGTAGAAAAAGGAGTAATTCTGCCTTATTCTATCGTTTCTTATATATGATGAATCCCATATGTGGCAACAGAATTTGAAGCTCAAGGAGAAAAATAAGTTGACAGACGATGAAAACATAACCTTAAGTATGTGTCTTAAGTAAGAGATACAGTCAAAAATTAGGAAATAATTGACGTATTGTTCAATACAATACCTTCTCACAATGAATTATGTAATGCAGTTATAATATTATTCATATAATCTTATTGATAAGGTCAAAAACCTTAACTATTTCTGAAGTACCCTTGGTAACAAACTGTTATCCCCATCCTCATTTTAAGCCCTTTGTTATTAATCGTAGAAAAGTAGGAAATCAGTCATTAAAAAAAAAATATTGTATGGGTTGCTTTCATAAACTTTTTTCTGTCAAATTACGGCTTCTTTAGT
Organism: Copidosoma floridanum; assembly: GCF_000648655.2. The sequence continues at coordinate 909,604 of NW_019379496.1, forward strand.
CTTCTACTCGTTATACTTGGATTCATAGATTTATTAAGTTGCATAAGAATAAAACCAGGTGCAAGTCTCGGGACCCCTGGCAAAAGTGAAACTTCCAATTCTAATGTTATTAAACTCGATATAATAAAAACTGAGCAAATCAGAGTACACCTAATTTCAATAGATCTCTAAGAATCCAATATTAAAATAGTGAAAATTTTAATATTATTACGTTTTCGATCACGCACGTGCATAGAATACATATACCTCAACATACTGCTTATGTAATGATTCACGCATTCTTACAACTTTCAGGTTTGCTATGATATACGTTATACATGTACAAATTGTTGGTCATGTAATGCAGAATAAAGCAAAAATTTTCACCATACTGTGCCGAAAGGTTCTTATGTCCCATAACCCAGGACAAAAATTACTTTTATTTAAAAATTAACATTCGTGCGTTTGATATGATATCATATATGTAGAATAAATAACTGTTGAAAACTTTGTATTCGACACATGAACATTTTTTAAATTTTTGCTACCGTAAAAGTAAAAGTAAAATCCTTAGTTATCTTATTAAGATGAAGGAAAACAATAAAAATATAGCTATTTTCCATGATATAGTTGTAATTTTTTATTCAAGTTGCTTTATTCACCCGTGCTCACAATTAATTTCTACTTATCTTGAAATTAGTTTCCTATAATAACTTATAATTTAACATTAAAACTCACCCTTGCCCAACTAATTTCTACTGATCTCAAAATTAATAAAAAGAATATAGGTTTCTTATAATACCTTACAGAGAACAGAAAATAAATTAATTTACAGATAGGATATGAAGCTTGTAATTTTATCTTCCAGATATGACTTATGATTTTCAGAATTATTACGATTATTTATATTTATCCGTGTAACGTATTTTCGCACCTCAATAATTATTTTTTATTCGTGAAATTGTTTTTGGCCTATCTGGCTTCCATTTCGAGATACGACTGTTTTTCTAATTTAAGGAGGTTATGTAGTACCAAAAATTTTTCGAAGATTTTGTGAATGTCCGTATTAATTTTCCAAAGATGCCATACTAAATAAAAAACATTTTTTGACTTGTTTTACATATCTATAGACTCCTTTTACTTGCTCCTTTCTCATCAAATAATTTCGAAATGCAAACTCAACAAAGAAATGCAAAGATAACATGATTCGTGTTATCTTAGCACCTACATGATTTGGATCCTGAAGAGGCTGTCAGCAAGACAGCAAAATATTAATAGATGTAAATAAATTATGAATGAATAGTCATGCTCAAAACTATCAAGTTTCCATTCCAATATTATTTTTTGACTTGTTTTTTTCAAGATACAATAAAAAAACCAAAAAATTAAGGTTACGTTTGTAAAAAATCTAACCCCCCTCTATTTGTGCACGTTGATCATGAATTACCTCTATATAAAAACCTGTAAAAAAAGTTACTTTGGGTGTATCTAGCTTCCTTTTTGAGATATGACTGTTTTTAAAATTTTTAGAGGTTATATTGTGACAAACATTTTTCAAAGATTTTGTAAATTTTTATTTTCAGCCAATTTTGCTTCCCTTTCGAGATACCGCGTTTTTTCTTGTTTTCAGAAGTTAAGTTGTCGTATTACACATATTTAATATTTTGCTTACTTTTTTTACATACATGTATATATATGAAAAGATAAATAGAAAAAAAAAACGGTTTTTACTATGTTTTTCGAAGACTTCAAAGAGATCAAGCGATGTTTTGTATCAGACGTTATTCACCTGACAGTACCTTAGCTGTAACAGAGGCCCATTTTATCCCGTCGTATAGCTACGTTACTATGTCTACCGTGAAGTAGTAGGTATAGGTATCTACTACCAACGTGGTGGCGCAGTGGTAGAGTTTCAGTCTCGTCGATCTGGAAGGTTAAGAAGGCCGCGGTTGGCAGTTGGGAGTGTAACTGCTCGACTACTATTCCGTTCGCTGGCGCTGGTGATTTTTTATAATGATCAACTGTCTCTTTATCGTTACGACAACGTGAGCGGGAGGTGTGTCGAAGTTCAGGCCTAATGTCTGTAGACTATATAGACATTTCTTCGGTACTTATACAATACACCAGACGTTCTGGGATGGGTTTTTCCCGAGTGGCTTCCCCACCCATAGGACTGGTTATCCTGGCGAATGCGGAACGGATTCCCTTTATACCCTTCGTATGCTTGTCAATCCCCAGTCCCGAAAGTGCCGAGTGCCCAGAGAAGGACGTAGTGCAATATAATACAAAAAAAAAGTAAATCTACTCTAAATATAGAGATAGAGAGAAGCTACATCATATATATAGATAGAGTAACTGCAGCGCACTATGATGCGCATGTAAAAGGGAGGGAGAGAAAGGAAAAAAGATAGACAAACAGATTCCCTGTCTGTGGCACAGTCAGTACTGGTATACGTACAGATAGTAAATGTAGATACTTACGTGTATGGCAGCGTTCGTTCGTTCGCTCGTTTCACGGGTTAACCCCCCATATTAAGTATGTATTTCCATGTTTTTTTTCCTTTCGAATCCGATGGAGTCTTTAGTTCTTTTTTTTTTTTTGTTTTTTTTGTGTGTGTAAAGAGTTATAGCAAATAATTGTGATGAACGCTAAAATAATCTGAGAAAAGACGAAGCAACAGCAAAAAAATTCTTGATGGCAATGGATCAGACTTGGAGAAATAGCTTAAGTACCATTATTCGATAGTAGAGTTGAAAACCTACAATTTGACGTTTAATTCAAGTCAGTAAGTGTTCTTAAGCCATAAGTACGATCGCTTTAGTAACGATAAATATTAAAATAAAAATTAAGTTTTTAAGATTTTGTAAAAAGTAACTCGTATTTAATTATAAAATACTTTTAATTGTACTAATTCTTTCTCCGTATTTTGAAGTGAGGTAACAAGTCATTGATTTTACTAAAAAATTTTATTTCAATTTACCAATGAAAATAATTTTTTTGAGTATAATATTTTATGATCTAAAGAAAACAGTTTAATATATATCTTATAAACTAATTATAGAAGCTCTGTTGAAGCTTGGAAACAGACGATTACAATCCTTAATTATATTAGCGTTAAATACTGTCGTTGCTACTCATCTTTCGTCAATATTGCATTAAAATCGGACATTAATTTGAGTTCTCTCTCTGCCACATTATTAACATCTTTTAGATTTTTAATAATTTTCAAGCCTTTAGCAGCTTCTAGTTTTACTTCATTTTGACGGATCTTTTGATAAAAAAGCGGACTTGATGTCAAACCGCTTACCAAGTGTAACGTATCTTTACATACAAAGTCACAAATAGTTGATTTGACCATTTTATCCACAGTCTTCTCTGTTGTAAAAAAACGTTTGTTATGTATAAATTTACTTTAGTCTGACCTTATAGCGTCAATAATTTTCCGTTTCTATTCGATTAAGAAACTCTTAATGAAAAATGATAGATCTGCTGACTCCGCTGTTAAGTATCGCAGATGCCGAATACACTTTTTTTACAGTATAAGTAGATATATTTTTATCAATAGATTTATAATTATGTAAATTTTTCAAAAAATTTTTATTTTGACAAGGAACTGAAGCTGCAGGTGGTGCTTCAAATCAAGCTTCAACGTAAACTCTTATGATGTACTGATCAGAGTTGCTGCAGAGGCCGTTAAGAGGTGCATTGCATCTCGTTTACTTACTTTACTTTTATCCAATACGTCTGCAAGCTTCTCTGTGATAACTAACTCTGTACCTCTTCGTTTTTCTGGAGCTGCGTATTGAGATGACTGAAATTTCGACTCTGGTCCTCACAAATCATCAAGCTTGTCTAAAAATGAAGAAATACAATTTTTATGATTACAAACTTTTGAAATATACATAAATAATGTAATCAGAGAAAGTATTTTACGATGAACAAGTTAAAACAGCCATTAGCATCGTAGACTGCAATTGAATGAAAGATATATAAAACTTTTTTAGCTGATACATATTCTTCTTTTTAATGTTTGTGGAATTTTGCAATAGACATATTGAACATCAGTTACAGGATCTTTCTTTTCTAAATTTAGAAATTCATGGTCAATTTCCATCACCGATGCCATTAGAACTTCATAATCAATTTTCACAAATGATCTCAAGCCTGTTTCATTCATAACATCTCATGACAACCCTAAAAGTGATGATTTCAGACAAATAGCTGATTTATTAATGGATTTTTAATCGAAGTAGCAATTTTATACTACGAATTCATGAAAACAAGTCTTAATCAAGTTTGATAATACAAATTAAACTAAAAAATTCATTTCATATTTCATGATTACAATTTTCAATGAGAAAAAACAGCATTTTTTCGTGATGTAAAAGCAGTACAATAAGTATATTGAGTGTCAATAACTTTTTTCTAACACTGTATAGCTAATAGGTGTTTCTTATATCTTTTTTTGTGCAGAAAATTAAAAGTTTCTTATTGATTACATTAAAAGTGTTTGGAAAAAATTTTTACGTGTGTGATAAAGTATTTATTTTACATCGGAAATTTTTGCTTTGTAAAACTACAACAATTTTAAACAAGCAATAACTAGCACATCATTAATGCACGTACAGAGATGTAAAGTCTAATTAAAATAATTAGTGGAGCCTGTCTTTACTTTTTGAACTCTGTAAACAAAAGTATTCTAGACTTTTATTTAAGATTAAAAGAGTTATGCATTTTTTTTAGATGGTCATTGATTAAATACAAATATTTCTAGTTTAACGTAAGCCATGTTGTATTAAAAATAAAAGTTATTAAAAATAGTTAATCTTCAAGTTGATTCTCACCTTTCACTATTAGAAGACAATAGAAAATCTTTACTCTTTATTTATTAAAGATTTTATGCATAGCTCTGAAAACATGAATAGAAATTATGTCAACTGTGCGTTAAAATTCAAAACATAATATACAATTTATCTCTTTATTGTGGTAAATACTGTTTATCAGACTTATCTATGTATTCATAACTGTAAAAGCATCTGCTGTGGCAATGTCAGACAATTTGTTCAAGCTTGCTTCATACTCTTTTTTTTTTTGCACATCAGACTTACGACAAACCCTCTTTTGGATATTTCTCTATTTTTTATATTCAGTTTTGATCTTCGTCACATGTTTTTTAGTTTCTCCCGTTTTTTAGTGTTTTTTAGTTTCTTAGTTTTAATTATACATTCTTCGATTGCTAACTGTATGCTTTCATGTACATTATTTTTTAGTCTCCAAATATTATAAAACAAGACTCCTAGTACTTGTTTTGTTGACGTTTAACTATTTTTTACAACTTTTTGGTTAGATATGTATCAGAGACAGTATCAGTTCAAATTTTAACTGGCGACAATGTCAGTTCAAATTTTGACTGGAGATAGTGTCAGCTTAAATTTTTGCCACAAAAGATGTCAGCTCAATTTTTAGTGTCAGTTCAAATAACATTAAGTTCCTCATATTTTGTAGTGGTAGCATTTGAGACACCTTTTTGCGTGATGGTACGCGCGTTCGGCTTGTAATAATTATGGGATTATGAGTAATACGTCCTATATCGTGGTGCTGTTAACCAACGTAGGCAAGTCCTTTTTCAGAAAGTATTTCAGGTTTAGGACAAAAAGTAAAAATGCAAGCATAACGTGTACGAATTTTAATTACTTAAAAACCAAGTTATAAAAAATATACATATGATTCATGTTAAATAGTTTAAAGTTTAAGATAATACACTATTCGTAATATACACAGCATTTTTCACACTTTAATGAACTTGTGCAAGTCACAGAAAATTTATATTTATTAGAAAAACCATCGTTTGAAAGTTGATCCTAAAAATATCGAAAAATTGATAGCATATAACATAAAATGCTCATAACTTTAATTGAGAAGTATTTACGGACTTGAACAAGACGTACAATTGTAGGTTTTCAACTTTTCTATCGAATAATGGTACTTGAGCCACTCCGTAAAGTCTGATCCATTGCCATGAAAGATTCTTTCGCCTTTGGTCAGTTTTTTTTTTTTTTTTTTGGATTAATCGCAATTACTTGCTATTACTCTTTACGCATTAGTAATATACCAAAACTGACGACTCTATCGGATTCAGGAGAAAAATACATAAAAATATATACTTTAAGTCATTTGGTTCGATTTTTTTTATGATTTTCTATGTGATAAATAGTTTTAGTGATTTTTTACAAGTAAATCTTATAAGAAACTTCAGGAGCTTTGTGGCACGTGATAAAAAGTTGAGATAGTAAAATTTATGAATTCCACATCCGTTTTGAGGTACATTATAATGATTTTTAGCCGGCCTTATGGAAGAAAAAATTAAAAATAATTAACGTCCACCCTAATTTGCATAGAAAAGTATAGATAAAAGAGAATAACGATTCCTACTATATGTTTTTTTTAAGACTTGGAAGCAATCAAATGACGCTTTGCGTCTGGCATTAATTACCTAATAGTACCTTGGCTGCAAGAAGCCCCCTTTTAGCCCTTATTACAGCCACATTACAATTTTCACCATGCAGCAGTGTAGGTGTAGAGAAAGGCTACATGATAAATAGATAGAGTAACTGCGTCGCCACGAACCATTGTGTGCATGTGGGAGAGAGAGAAAAAGAGAGAGAGAGAGAGAAAGAAAGATGGACGAACAGATTCTCTGCACTGCAGTCAGCGCTGGCTGGTACGGAGATAATACATATAGATATACACAAACCAATGTTTATGAGCTCACTCGCTTACTTGCCTTCTCGCACGTTTTACGGGTTTACTCCTCATATAAGGCATGTTGATGCCTCGATGCCTTGTTGATGCTACGGCATGGTAGCCTTTGTGCGCAGTGGAAGCTGTAAAATTGTAAGGGCTGCGACGAGATCACCCGCTCACGTTGATCTCGTTACCGAGCGTAAATGGAGTTACTCGTGCAGCAATTATATTAAGCCGTAAATCATAAATTTTCACAGGGCTAGTTTCCAGAGCCCGTCAACCTTAGTTAAATAAACAACAATGCTACAATTGAATTTGTATTGAACAATAAAGATTTATTCAAAGAGTCAACCAAAACTAAATATTTACAAAAGTAGTTCAAGGTTATCACTTGCGAAGAAATGCGCAGAGCGATGACAATGTATAACTCGCGATAATTAAATTGAATTTGATTCGTGAAGAAAACATATCGACAGCTTACCAAATGAGACTTCGTGCGAAAGAGCGAGAAGTGTTGACGAAAGGTGTTGTGGAATAGCCCCCTTTGCAGCTAAACCGTAACAATGTAGTTTGACGGAAGAAGCCCAAGACGGCGTCTCGTTGGTGGTCGAGACGAAGAAAACCAAACCGTTGACTTCAAGGAGAAAGCCATTGTGCTCAGCGCAGGTACAGTGTCCACTCGCTTCGACTCTCTGCTCGGAAGTGAAAAGCGCTCGGCGTCTCGAATGCGCCCGAGCACCAGAAAGTAGAAGGAGAAGAGGGAGGGCCACACTCACTATTGAGTTTGTAGATATTGAAAATGACTTTATAGTAGTGGGCTCCCTCTGCTCCCTATAACCCGTTTATAAGTGTGTTCGTTATCCGTCTCTCTCGCACGACAAGTTCGCCTCCGATACGCGTCACTTGCAAGTGACCACATGTCTAGAGAAGTCTCACTTCATAATTGTTTTATAAAAAGAACTGTTGTGGCTACTTATATATTGCTTTTACGGTTTTAGTCCGTAGTAAATAATTATAGGTTGTTAGAACTACTTAGTTATTTAAAAACTGTCATTTAGAATATTTGGATTGTGCCTATTTATTAAAAACACATAGTGATAAAAGCTGGTCGAATAATTTACACGCTTGTGTGTTTTAGTGCATTCCACAAAAAAGTATATTTTAAAATTTTTGCTCAGAAGATAAACTCAATTGGTGCGACGTTTTTGCACCCTGTGGGCATATTTTGGGCACTTAGAACATACTTGACACCCTTAAGTCACTCAGTGCTGACAGGCGAAAATGTACTTTTCCGCTTTCTGAGGACATAGTTATTTACGGGTACAAAGTGTATCCATAGGCATATAGTACGACTTTGCGCCCTTAGATAGAAAAAACGAAGCTTGGTTGGATCTTAAGTACAAACATCTGAAAATCCCACCCTTCAGCAAGATATTGTTACATAGTGCCCATGGTATTAGAACTACCATTATGGAAAATTATAAACTATTTGTTTAAGCTATCTCTGCAAACGTTCAAACATTCTTAACATCTTTCTTAGTAAATAGGCTGTGTCAGTTCTGGATTAGCTCCTTAGGATGATGGTAGATAAAGTCTGGTAGAGGGTAGCTTGTACTGTTTTACTTTTCTCTATCTAACCTCATAATAAAGCATGGCGAAATATTATCTAATTCTATAAAGTACATTGTAGGCTTTCTAAAGTAGTTCATAAGAGAAGCTGTATATTTTTAGAAGATGTATGGAGGGCTCAATCTCTTATCATACTTTTTTCTTTCAAGGCATCCTTCAATATTTTTTTTTATTTTATAGCGTAGCATATAAGCTGATATATATGCAAAAGCTTACCTTTATACACACACAAACGCATGAGCACATACAAAAGCTCCCACGTAAGCGTACGTGTGCTTGCATGAGTTATCGCGTCAGCGTAGGAGTGATCGCAGGAGTTTAGCACTAAAGCTTTAGAAAGAAATAAAAATTTTTAACATGACCTTTGACAATTTAAATATTTTTTAAAGATGCAAGTCCTCAACAGCTCAGTTAGTAAATCATCTTATTAGCATTAAAGGGTTGGATACTTTTTAAACTGTTAAAAACTTTTTTTTTTTAATTCATAAATAGTATGTAGCGATAAAACCTAATAAGGTGATTTTGGTAGAAAAATAATGTATTTATTGGAACATGTATTATTAATAATTTACCTCCAAAAATGTACAGTAAGTTCTTAATCGATTATATCTTATGATTTAATTCATAATTGAAAACATCTTGACTAGTATTTGATGATGAATACGGAATGTTAAATAACGTTTAATGTCATTTAAGTTTGTTTTCAGCTTAAAATCAAAAACTAAAAATTGTGGACTACAGTCTCACGCTCCTTCACAGGCTGTGGGACAGCAGATAGTCCAACTATTTGTTTGTTTAAGAAAAACTAAAAGGAAGAATATAATATCCAGATTAACTTACCTTTCTTTCCGCTAATCATTATTTCGAAAGACCTGCACTTCCTCTTTCCGTCGATTTATAATTATTTATTTT
>NW_019379496.1:921525-933702 GCF_000648655.2 Copidosoma floridanum
TATATATATGTATGTATATATAAATTTTTTTTTTTTCTAATAATAAACGTACTTCATAAAAATCCTACAGATAAAATTAAGTAATAAAGTGAAGTTGAGAAGAAGGAATACATGAAAGGTAAAATTGATTTTACAAAGCTTAAAGTTCAAATCTTAGAACTACGTGATGTGTATTCGACGTAGAAGGTGGCTAGTTGAATGGTAGGGTTCAATTATTGAGTTCATTTTCTGCTACTTTTGATCTTTTCTCGTAGATCAACAGTTTTGGTAAGGATTGACTTTGTTTCTGTAGTTTGTGTACAGCGTTGTCTTTTGCAAGTAATCAAATGTCTGTGGTAGGTCATTAACTCAATTTGTTGTTGACATAATTGGTAAGTCAATTTTCGGTTCATTTTGTATTTTGTACTCCTTTTAATTGTTTCAGCATTTTTCGTGCGATGTTTGGGTTAATCGTTCTGCAATGCTAAAATAGCGCTTTTAGGATCCATGTATTTTACATATCCTTGGGACAATCTTCCCCGCCGATCTCTAACGGCATAACAATATTCTAGGGTGCCAAATTGAAAGAAATGATTAAAGAAATCTCTTTCCCTTTTCTTTTTTTTTATATCCCATGGCAGAAGACACATAAGTCTTTTTGGATCAATGTTTGGTGTATCATTGTCGTTTCTTAATGGTGTTGGTGAAGAGATCTTTTCTGCTTGACAAATAGTGGATTTCATCTTAAAAGGAGAAAGTGTTTGAACTTCTTTTTCTGTATTTATTGTTTCATCAGTTACTTTAGTAAACGAATCACTATTGTATTTGGCGGTTATAGTTCGATGTTCATAACTATGTAAATCCGTAAGTATGTAAATTTCCTTAATATTTCCTTTATTTTCTAATTGTTTGATAACTTCATGTAAAGGTTGGTTTATGTTGACTCTAGTCTTTATTGTTATTTCATAATCGGGGTTCATTGTTCTACCTGGAAGGAAAGTAGTATCAAATTACTATTGATTTATGAGTCCATTTCCAGTTTTTGGGGTGTATGGCGTGGGAGTATCAAACTCTGTGTCTTCAATATAGGGCTAACTTTAGATGATTTAGGTATTTTTTGTTTTTCTTCAATTTTAACATACAGTTCAGTTGGTTCGTGTTCATTTGGTTCTTGTTTTATGGTAACTCGGGGTTCTGCGTTCAGTGCGTTGATGGTACGTTTTATAAAATTTTCCGAGACACTACGTTTTATAATCTTCTTGAAACAGCTTCTTGCTTTGCTGATGAGTATTGCTATTATAATCATAATAATAATAGCTTCAATGATATATCGTGTTAAAGAAAAAAGAGAAGTTTGTGTTTTTTCTCCAAATTTGGGGTCCGTATTTTCTCCATTTGATTTATTATATTTTGTACATTTAATTCTTTATCTGTTCATGCTTGTTCATTAAAGCTTAATTCTCGAATCGATTTTATAGAATCATGGAAGTCATCAGTGTCTTTTAAGGGTTCATGTAGTACTGCTAAGGTTAAGTTCACTTCTACTTGATAGATATATTGTATTTGAGTGATAATCTTATGTTCACAGGTTTAGGTTAATCCGTGAGTTTTTTCCGTACATCCATCATTCAGTCGTAGAAGACCTATACCTTTTACTCTTTCTTGTTGATTCATTTTATTAGGACAGAAAATGTTTAATTGTTCTTCATTGGGTGTTGAGAATAACCATGAACGGCCAGCTGGTAAATAAATCCATTGGCTTTCGGTTTTTGGCGAGAACATAATTTTACAGTATTTAAATACTTCTGGTCCAGGTCGTAATAACATGAGAATTTCACATTCGTTCCTTCAGCGGTCCCATAGCCGAGCATCTATAACCATACACCGTCTTATCGCATTGGTTAAATGTAACTTCGTTCAGTCGTAAATACGAATTATGGTCTGCTGCTACGGCTAAGTAAGGGTACGACGGTTTTATGTAGGCAGATCCATTTTGTCCAGATTGGGGTATCATGACTGGATGTAGTCTATAAAGATTGTAAGGGGTTCGATCTACGAGTAGCAAATGTAATATTACCATGGTTCTATTTTCTTGATGTACAACATCTAATTTGCTTAGGGTACTTATTTCGCCAGCATAAAGGTTTTCTATTGGTGCTACAAATTCTAGATTTCCCGCAAAGTTCTTTACATCCTGGGCTACTGTTCTAAATATATTTGGAGAAAATAGCTTTGGATGTGCTTGACCTCTTTGTAAATCATGCAAGATGTCAATCAGATCTTCATGGAAACGAATCATGTGATCTAGGGTAGCCTCAGTTCTTCTAAGGTATGCTGACAAATGAATCAGATATTTGTCAAGAGTATAATCCTGTCCTGAAGTCAATATTTCAGCAACTTGTTTTAAAATGTGCTCATGGCGTTTCGTGGTATTGTATAATTCTTTGAATGCGGCTGCAAAAATATGGCTATTTTGTTCGTACAATTTAATATATTCTTTTTGATTGGTATCCAAATTGTTGATGTTAGTGTTTATAACGTTAATATCATCTTCTCTGACTAAGCCGTAAAGTCCTTTAGCAATGCTCCCAATAATTCCAAAAGGTGTCAGTCTTTTTGCTTGCATGCTGGGGGGTGGAATAATGTTATCTCCTGCATGGATTCCCACTGTATTTATTATGTTCAATAGTGTTGCTTTGAGGTTTGTCAATCGCTTTATTTTTAAATTCAAGAGGTCCACTTCCATATAGTAAGTGCATTCAGAATAACCAAACTGTACAATACAATATCGAAAAGTTTCGTTTAATCCTTGAGTAGGTGTTTGTTCCAATATAAATTTATTAACATCCAGCCAAATCACAATCTTTCGATCGGCTCTCTTAATTTTTGTTATACCGATTCGTTCGTAGTATATTTCAGGGTTTGTTTCAAGTGGTTCTATGCTGTAGTTGCCATGATTAGCATAGTTTAAATCTGCGCGGCCTTCGAACGCTACTGTCATCAAGATGGCCAATATAATCTGCATCGTTGTGTTTTTTTTTCTCTGGAAGACATGTAGAATATGTTTCTTACAAGATATTATTATCGGGGAACTAGTTTCAATTTATGTGTATGTTTGCGTATGGTTTCACCATTGGTTTTTTCAAGTAACACATTATTTCCCTTTAAAACTGTTCTAACCTTTAGGGGTTCATTATTAAAGCGATCAAATTTATGGGAACGCACTTCTTTCTTTACCCAAACGTAATCTCCTGGTTTAACATTTAGAGGCTTTAATTTTTTATCATATTTTGTTTTTAATTGTACTTTCATCTTTATTTGTTGATTTCCTGCCGCAATTTGCATTTTTTGGAGTCGCCTTATAAGATCTTGTAAATATAGTGGGTATGTTCGTCATCTTTCATCTTTAGGTATCTTCAACGGCAACCTCGCTACTCTCCCAAATACTAGTTCATAAGGCGCAAAATTTGTAGCTGCATGTACACTCGTGTTATACGTGAAAGGTGCAAATTTTGCTAAGTTGTCCCAGTCATCATATGTTTCAGAGTAAGTTCGTATAAGGTCAGATAGGGCAGCATGACTTCGCTCTAGTGATCTGTTTGTTTGAGGGTGATATGCTGATGTAGTTGGATGATTGGTTTTGAGGGTTCTCATGAGTTGTTCCAATAAATTAGACACAAATGTAGCATGTCTATCTGATAGAATTGCTCTAGGCGCACCATAAACTAATATTAAATTTTGTACGAGTGCATCGGCAAGAGTGCTTGATCTTAGATCTGTACAAGGGACTAATGTGACATATTTAGTCAAATTGCACTGTATGGTCAGCAAATGGCAATTACTATGTGGTGTTAATCTTAATTTACCAACGGTATCGATGGAAACCTTATCGAAAGCTTCAATAGGTGTATCTTTAAGTACCAAGGGTTCTCTTGTTTTTAGTCGCTCAATTTTTTTCTCTTGACACTTGCTGCATTTACGTACATAATTCAGACTATCATTTCTCATTCCGGGCTTATAAAACCGTTCTCTTATTTTCCGGTAAGTTTGATTTATTCCTTTATGTCCTCCAACAGGGCTGTCATGTAATGTTTATATTATTTCATTACGTTTTTGGATTTTCGGAAAATCAACCTTACCGTAACAGACAGTAATTTGTATGGGTGTTTTATCAAAAATTGTTAATAACATTTCTGTTATCAATCTAGGTTCTAATTTGTCTGTAAGACCTCCCCTTCTTGAAACTCGGAAGGTTTTAAGATTTCGTCTCAATAATATTTTTTTAAGCGATTTAAAAGCTTTTGTAAGACTTTCTGATGATACTAAATTAGTCGACGTTTCATTAATAACGATTGACAGTATATTATGTTCTCCATAAGGTGTTATTAAAATTTGGCCAACTCTTGGTTTCTTTAATTTTAAATAGCTTAAGTCCAGTGCACCTATCGATCTCAATAGCCTTGAGACAGATGTGACTGGTTGACAATCCTTGCTAATAAAATGAACTTTATTGTCTCTTTTGTATGTACGGCAATATCTGGTGGTAATAACATTGTTTACTAGCTTAGCTTCATTTTCGTTTTTATAATTATCAGTACTACTGCTACTATCACTAAGACATACATACACTTTTCCGTGCTGTTGTTTGTATCGATTGATGGGTTGAAAAGAGTATAAGTCCGATAGTAACATAAAATCAGGTGCAATAGTTCGATTCATTGATTTATTTTTATTGCAGTTTATTTGTTTGTCGTTTTCATTTAAGTTATCCGGGGTTTCTTCTGTTATTTGTTGCAAGTCCGTCGCTTTAGATCGTCTGTTTTTTGCAGTAGCAAAAGTACTCATTTGCGTCGGTGTGCTAGAACTTAAGGGTGTATTTTCCTGAATACGTGGGGTAATTGATAATTTTCCACGTGTCCTATATTTCCTTTAAATTTCTTATTCATCGAATAGGGGTTTAAGACCTGTTGTACGTCTTGATATATCCTCAATTCTTTCATCTAATACAGAATCATTAAAATTATCGGGATCGTAGGTGTCCATTTCGGTTAATATGTCTGGAATTTCGGGGTCCAGTTTATCTCCATCAGAAAATCTAGTTACTGATAAAAAATCGGCCTGTTCGGGCTTGTCATCGTTGTTAGACTTGTCCAAATATTCTTGAAGGCTTTAGTTAAATCTCTTTGTTAACTCTTCTATTTCTTGATAAGTAACTTCATCAGGATTATTTGTCGTAGTTTTAGGTTGGTTTTCAAAAATGTCATTATTGGAACTTTCGCTAAGTGAAATTGGTGTAACGGAAATTTCAGTATTTGTCATGCATAAGTCTAAATAACTATCCGTATTTGAGTCTATTTCTGTTTCAGCCAGTTCTTGCCGTAATCCACTTCGTCTAGGGTCATATACTGGTATTTGAGTATCTTCTCTTGACGATTCTTTAGTATCGCTTGGGTCATTTTCGAAGAACATACTTGTTCTTGACGATGCACCAAGGTTAATTATATTTCTAACTGTTAATTGTGGCATTTCCTCATTTTTGGAACTATTATGTTTTATTTACGTAGTTTCTAAATTCGTATCGCTAGCGTGTGATGTTGAGGCTACTGATTCTGAAAAATTCACTTTTAATGAGCTAGAATCTTTTGATGTATTTTTTGTGACATTTCTATATTTATTCGGTGGAGATGTAGATGGTTTCTGTGGCTGTGGAAATGTTTTTGTTCGGGCTCTTTGAGCAATCGTACTATGATCTAATTTCGGCCGTTCTTTTTTTTTTCGAACCAAGGGGTCGTCCAGGACCCTTGATCAACTTAGGAACATCTGGTTCTGATTTGGTCATGCTTTTTGGTTTTGTTACTCCTATTATTTCCTTCGAGGGTGTTGGCAATGCTTTAGGTTTGATCGTCGTTAATTTGGATGCTCTTACTATACCTTTCTTCTGACTTTGTAATTCTGTTTTCTTCTTTTCCTTTATTTTCTTTCGACCCATCATCATAACTCTTAGTAATGGTAATCCATTGTTTATATTATTTTCTGCATAAAGAAATGGTCCTACTGGGTTTCTAGATAATGCATCAGCGTTGGTATTGAGTCTTCCTGGTTTGTATTTAAAAGTGTGTTCATAATCGGTGAATTTAAACATCCAGCGCATCAAACGCTGACCTGGATCTTTTCTTGTATGCATCCAATTCAATGGCTCATGATCAGGTACGAGAATGAATTTATTTTCTAATAAATAAGTAATACATTGCATATAGTGTAGCTAGACATTCCTTTTCAGTCGTGAAATAATTTATTTCAGCTTTATTTAAAGTTCTTGAAAGGTACGCGACAGGATGGTCAAACCCATCTTTTTCTTGACTCAATACCACTCCAATTGCATAGTCAGTCGCATCTGTTGTTAACTTGAATGATTTACTAAAGTCGAAGAATTGTAAAAAAGGCTCTTGGCATAGGTTATCCTTTAGTATTTGAAAACTCTTTTCTTGCACTTCAGTCCATTCAAATTTTTCTCCCTTTTTTAATAAATCTGATAATGGTTTAGCTATTTTTAAAAAATCTTTAATAAAGCGTCTATAGTATTCTGCTAGTCCTAAAAATTGTCTAATATTTTTTATAGTTTTTGGTTGGGGAAATTCTCTAACAGCTTGTATCTTTTTAGGGTCTGGTTCAATATCTCGTTGACTCACTATATGCCCAAGAAATATTACTTCTTTTCGCCAAAATTTAACTTCGCTGATCTTAACCGATCGAAAAGTAACCTAACTTTACGATCGTGATCTACGAGATCTTTTGCGTAAATAATAATGTCATCTAAATACACTAGCATTTCAACATTCAATAAGCCTCTCAATATGAGATCCATTAGTCGTTGGAACGTGGCAGGTGCGTTTCTCAGGCCTTCGGGTATTCGTCTATATTGGTAATGTTCATGGGGTGTCGTAAATGCTGTTTTATACTTATCATGTTCATCCATGGGAATTTGTTGCAATCCACTTGCCAAATCGAAAACTGAAAAATATACGACTCTTTCCAACTGGTCCATAATATCTGCGATATTAGGCAATGGATATGCATCACCAATGGTCTTTTTATTAAGTTCTCGGAAATCAATTACTACCCTCCATCTTGGGTTTCCATGGCTATCAGGTTTTTTAGGGACAATCCAAAGAGGTGAATTATACGGTGATGACGAAGGTTCAATTATTCCATCGTTAAGTTTTTTTGCTACGTGTTCCTCTAAAACTTTTCTATGTACTGGTGGGTGACGAAATTGTTTAGTGTTAATAGGAATGTTATTTTCCGTCGGGATTTCGTGTGCGACGAGGTTAGTACAAGGTAAAGTGACTGCTGGTAACAAGAAGATTTCTGAGAATTCAGAAATCAATTGATATATCTGGTCTCGTTCTTCCAAGTTTAAATGACCGGTGCGCACAAGTTCTTTTAGGTCGTTCATTCTATCTTGTTTATTTTTAACAATTGGTCTCTTATGTTTGCTGCTAGTATCGAGATCAAATTCAGGTGCAATGTATTTAAAAGGTAGGATTTCTCTTGGGTCTGTTTCAATCGTAATATCATCCTTATTAGTATTTATCGCCATAATATTACATTGACCGTTCTCATTTTTTACTATTTCTTCTCCTAAATATATGTCATCACACCCTACATCTATTCGCGGTAAGTATCCTTCAGTTAAATTAGTATTAAATAAATTTATTCTTACTATTTGACGTGTTCGAGCTTTAATCGTACATTTAGTTGCTTTACAGGTATTTTTTTTCCTCATTAGGGCAATATTCTACACTAGGAGTATTTTTATTCTGTTCAATGGCATGGGGTTGGTCGACTAATTCATTATTTTCACTGTATATCCCACTTTTATCAGTTTTTTTATCCGTGGTCTTCATAATATTTTTACCTCTTTCTAATAAGATCAATTTGTCAAACTCATTTCGAAAATGAAAATCAGCTTTTATGTCTCCAAATTTTTCGTATTTAGGTATATTTGACCTTTCGGGTGGGCCTATGATGTATTCATCATAAAATTTCTGTTGGTTAATTTTATCCTTAAGGCATTCTGTCTCTCTGTTAGTATCAAGGGTTGTAGCTAAAATTTGATTTACCCGAGCTTGTTTTTTGAGTTTTATGGTTTTTTGTTTTTTTTCTTCTCTTTCCAATTGCTCTATTTTCTCAAGAGTTTTTAAAAAAGGGATGGGGTTCATTACGTCATCAACTAGTACTATAGCATCATGATAATATGATAATGTGGCTCGTAATTCCTTACAAAAGTTTCGACCCAATAAACCGCCTTCTTTGATCGGAAAATCGTTAGGGATCACATGAAAAATTTTAGGTTTTCCTTGTATGGTCATATACGTTGTTCCTTTAGTTAAAACTGAGTGAGGTGTGATTCCAGTAAGGTTAATAATTTCACTAGTCTCTACTCGTGAATATGGGTGCAACTGATCTAATTTAATCAGATTTGTGGTGGCGCCATTATCGAGCATGAGTGTTATAAAGTGATTTTTCCCTTCTGGGATTAATAACCTTATTCTTGTAGGCTCGTCGTCTACGCCAAGTCCCTGGCAGGTACCAATGTGGACGGTTTTAATTCTGTTGCTATTTTTATTACCTGCGCTGAGACATTCGGTGTAGGGGTTGAATTCTGTCTTTGGGGGCTCACCTCTGAACGACGATTGGGGTGAGCCGCCTGAGAGTTTAAATGATGCGGAAAACGGTCGCTTCCTGGTTAGTGCTGATTTTTAAAGTTCTGATTGTGATAGTTAGGATCAAAACTTTGTTGATTTTAACTATTATAATTATTATTTCGGGGGTACCTATTATAATTCTGACCTCTGCCTCGGTATCCTTGGTTATTACAAGGATTAAAATTAGCATTCCTTTGAGTGTAATAATCATTAGGATTTTCGTTATTATATCGTCCGAAATTATTCAGATAATAATTAGAGTTTCTTGATTGATTTTGAAAATTCCTATCTCTTTCCTGATTCTGATAATTTTTACAGAAATTCTGTCCATTATTTTGTTGTTGATATTGTCTATTATAATTTTGATAATTATTATACTGCCTATCAGCGTGATTATTCTCATTGTCGATTTGTTGTTCATTAACTTGTGCCACTTGATGTGATGAGAATGGCTGATCATGATACCTATTCTGCTGTTGATATGAGCTGTTTAAATTATTTCTAAAGTCACTACGAGGTAGTTCTTAATATCGCGTTTTCGGAATGATACCCGCTCTCGTTCAGCTCTCCAATCTCAACGCGTAATCGAAGGCGTCGGCTAGATAAGCAGGTTCTTTCGCATCTACCTGCTGGCTTATCATAGGTGCCAGTCCTTTTATGAACATGTCTAACGCCATATCTTTTATAGGGGTCATTATATGTGCGTTGTATGTATTGCCTTTATCTTCCATCAAGGCTTTTTCAGCACCGCTTAGCAGTAGGTTTACATAATCATAATATTTACCAACCGATTGGCCTTGTCGTTGGCGCCCTTTCTGTAGCTGAGTTTGATAGTAAGCAACAGTTTTTTCTGTTGCATATCTTTTTTTTAAATGGGTTATAAATGCTTCGAGGTTTTCAAAATCTTGGCCACTTACGCTTATGCGTGCGGCACCTCGTAGATTCTGCAATACTGCTCTTTTATATAAATCTTTTTGATCATCTCTGACCCAGCTTTCTCCATTTCTAACATCTTGTATATAATCCTTCAGTGGAATATTTTTCCCATTGAATATAGGGATGGATTTAATTGCATGCTGAAATGAGAAGTTGGCATTGAGAGACTCCATCAGCGCTTCGGCTACTGTGTCGGCATTATCGTTTCCATAGACCATTTTCTTAGTTGTATAATACCTTACGTGCGTTTTTTTAATTTAATTTTATTTTTTTCTATTCTTTACGTGTGTAATACTAACAAAAAAAAAATTATACTACTATTTGTTTTGGTTATTTGTTTTGGAAATATATTTTATTAAATCCTTGACATTTTTCGCAGAAGACATAAGTAATAAAGAAATAATTGTATATGTATATATATATATATATATATCTGTGTATTTATTTGTGTGTGGATGAGTATGTTTTTTAAGTGAGCGTTTGCTTAACGCATGCAATGCAATAAATTTGCTTTAATTTTTATAGGTATACGATAAGTGTACTATGTGTATGCCTAAAAACTAAAGTAAAGAACGTAATCGAGCGTGCTTGTATGATATCATCTGCTTTAAGCAAGGGAGTATACGGCGCAGGGATTTCTAATGAGGCATGTGTAGCTATATATACAAATTGCTACGCGAGCATCAGCTAGTGCGCGGTGTAATATTGAAGGGCTCTTTTTGTACGAGAGTATCCGACTTAACTTAACACTTTTTCTTCTTTAAGCAAGAATGGGCTCGACGGTCACGGTTTAAATACCGTATTAATAAATTTTTTATATATTCGTATGTATATGAGTAATCTCCTGCCTATGCGTTTATATGTTCTTGAGTGCCTTTAAGAAACTCTTCTTTCGCGAAAGCAATTAATTCATCAAATTGAGTATTTAATCGAATTTTAAAATTATCGCATTTGTGCTGAACATTCATTTCTGAATCATCAAAATTATTTTTCTGAAACGTACTTACTACTTGTTTTTCGATTTTTTTGTTTTTTGATAAATTTCTGTTTAACGTATCACAGTTATAGTCATTTCGTTACTAATTATTAATAAAATCTAATTTTTTTTCTTGAACGTTTTTCTCTCTTATAAGTTCCTGCATAAACAATTCCCTACCACTTCTCTTACCTTTTTTATTACTTGCAAAATTATTCGTTGGCAGTTTCATGAAATATTATTTAATAAACAATCGTGGGTATATAAGTGAAATCATGAATCATATTAAATCTTTACTCCGTTTTTCAAGAATTCTTCTTCTACTAACACTATTACGTGCAAATATGTCTGTGTGTATGTATTTGTTATTTTAATAGACCGCTTTAAGTAGCAGATCTAGGTCAAAGAGTGTCCGCTATTTCAGCAGGACTGATGGGGATGAACCGCTCTGGTTAGCAGATTCAGGGTAGGAAGAGAAAGACCGCTCTGGTTAGCAGATCTTGGGTAAAGAATGTCCGCTATTTCAGCAGGATAAAAGGGATGAACCGCTCTGGTTAGCAGATTCAGGGTAGGAAGAGAAAGACCGCTCTGGTTAGCAGATCTTGGGTAAAGAATGTCTGCTGTTTCAGCAGGACAAGAGGAATAAACCGCTCTGGTTAGCAGATTCAGGGTAGGAACAGTGTATTTGACCTGTCTTGTAAGCGCGTAATATAAAAGGTCACTATCTTCTTATTTTTCTATTATCATTTAAAACACATCTTATTACTTATTTATTTGTTTGTTATTTCAACGACAGTTAACTTTTATTTATTTTTCCGTTCATTTATTAATGTAGTATTACATTTATTATTTACTTTATTTATTTATTTTTTTTTTTTTTTTAGTTATAACGAAATATCGCATATACCATGCTATCCGCAAAAGCACAGCATATACGCGTCCGCGCACAGTGTACTATTTGGGGTATTACGCGTCATTCATTAACATGCTTCATAAAATGGTGTTTGGTGTTTCTTAAGAGAAAGATAGTAATAAAAGAATATATAATAAATAAAAAAATAGCTAGAGACCATTAAACACGCTCTGCTACCAATTTTGTTAAATAACGTTTAATGTCATTTAAGTTTAATTTCAGCTTTAAATCAAAAACTAAAAACTGTGGACTACAGTCTCACGCTCCTTCACAGGCTGCAGGACAGCAGATAGTCCAACTATTTGTTTGTTTAAGGAAAATTAAAAGGAAGGAAGAAGTAGAGTGTTGAATATAATATCCATATTAACTTACCTTTCTTTCCGCTAATTATTATTTCGGATGACCTGCACTTCCTCTTTCCGTCGATTTATAATTATTAGTCCAACTATTTGTTTGTTTAAGAAAAATTAAAAGGAAGGAAGAAGTAGAGTGTTGAATATAATATCCAGATTAACTTACCTTTCTTTCCGCTAATTATTGATTCTGATGGCCTGCACTTCCTCTTTCCGTCGATTTATAATTATTTATTTTTTTATTTATTTATTTGTTATTTATTATTTAATAATAATTTGAATTTCTTTTCCAATAAGTTTTATAGACTCATT
>NW_019379496.1:936265-965638 GCF_000648655.2 Copidosoma floridanum
GGACACAAAGTATTATTCAGTATGATTTTAATCGAATTATCAACTGCCATCAGTTCTCTACATGCTTCACTCAGTGACACATACTCTGCCTGACATGTTGACAAAGACACATACGTTTGTTTGTGAGTTCTCCATGCCACTGAGTCTCCAAAGATTTTAATTACGTAACCACTTGTGGTTAGAGACCCTTTGCATTCGCCAAAACTGGCATCGGAGAATGCTTCCAGCCCTTGCTGCCTTCCACAATATCTTAGACCATAAGATTTGGTCCCTGCCAGATACCGAAACACTCTTTTAACCATATTCCAGTCTTCGTTCGTCGGACTTATTTAATGCCTGCTCAGCACATTCATTGCATAGCTTATATCTGGACGTACAGTATTGGCAGCATATAATAAGCTTCCAACAGCCTTTTGGTAGGGAACGCTTTCAGTCGATCTGGACTCATTCAAGTCAATCTGCCTTTCTGATTGCTCTCTTTGTTTTCTTTGTTGATTTAAAACGTGACCTGTGATAAAAGGAGTTTTGACTGGCTTATAATCATCAAACCCAAACTTTTTAAGTATCTTATTTATGTAATTGGTCTGAGTTAAAGTGAGAACTTGGTTTTCTCTGTCTCTTCTGACTTAAATGCCTAAAAACGATTTAACTTCTTCTAGATCAGTCATTTAAAACTCACTTTGCAGTCTTTCCTTCACAGACTTCAATTTGCCAGTATTGTGACTTGCTATAAGCATGTCATCAACATAGAGACATCAGAATTTAATCTGCCTCATGCCAAGTAAACAGGCCAGGTTCCAAGATGTGAGATCTAAGACCTATTTTCATTGCAGCCTCCGAGAATCTTTCATGCCATTTTTTCGGACTAACTTTAAGGTCGTAGAGAGCTGTCTGAAGCTTGCACACCTTGTTCTGTTTTTCCAGATCGGAACAGACCAAACCTTCTGGTAACTCCATATATATCTCGTCGTCAAGAGTACCATTTAAAAATGCCGTTTTAACGTCAAGCTGACATGTATCCAAATTTGATTTATTGATTGCAGCCAAAGCAGTTCTTATTAAAGTCAGTCTTGACACCGGAGTGTAAGTCTCAGTAGAATCATACTTATTTTTATAGAGTCTTAAAATTTTATCATTCGGAATGAAATATAACAGGATGAAATAGAATAAAAATAAAAATTTATTAATTTACGCAATTCGTCACCTAACACGGTAGTCTAAGTTTGAACAGTTTATATAAAGTACTACATTTATTACTATCCTGATTTAAGATCT
The DNA here is from genome assembly GCF_000648655.2 of Copidosoma floridanum. The sequence goes on from NW_019379496.1 coordinate 937,541, forward strand.
TAAAAGATAAGCACTAGATAAGCCATTCTTTTATAAGGTACGCTTTATGCAGTGTACAAAGTAGCTGTTTGTTTGCAAAACGTGTTTATGCACGTGTGAGACCAGCAGAAAAAGAGTTTTTATATTCACTTTTTTTTGACTAAGGGATATATTTGCGACACATCGCAAATTTTACTTGCTGGTATGAATCTAATATACTTGGCTTCAGCATTACCGTACAAAAAAAAAATACTTTTGAGAATTTGACATAGAGTTTAAAAATAGTACTTAAACAAACTTATCGTAATGTGACCCCCAAACCACTTGATTTTATCCACTTCCAGCATACTACGGCTATAATTTTTTTGTATATGTTAGGTAAACCATTTTAAGTGCAAGATGGTTTGATCTCACAATGTTAAACAACATTATTTTGTGAGGAGACCACTGCAACATCTGTTAAAATTAAATGTACGTCATCATCATAAGAACCTTAAGCATCTATGATAAAATCTATGATGAGTCACTACAGTGTATAATAACCTTTACACTCAGAGAATGATTTTGAATGAAATATATATCTATCAGTCGTAGTATTGAAGCGTTTTTTTGGCATCAAAACTAATGGTTTATTTTGCTTTTTCTCTTTCAGGCTATGTCTTTCTCTTTATGCAGAAGTCTTCGAATTGGGTATCTTCCTGAATGTTGTAGTGCATGTTTCTGAGTCTATATGTAATTGAAGAGGTGTGAGTAAGGGGGGTGCGCGAAATAAAAAGGAGTATTTTATAGAAAGACAAAACGTTTATTTAATTTAACTGCCGACCGACGTAAAAAACAACTGACTTGATACATTTTACCGACTTACTACTCACAAAATTGACAAAGACAATAAAGAGAGCTGACGAGTGGTGTAGAAGGCACGGTCGCTCACACTGTACTGACGATAGGACCCGCAAGTATCACCTTGCCTGTGGCGCTGTCTTACACACTATATATCTATATATACTGCCTGTTACAGTTGTATATGCCAACACTTCCTCCCGACTTAAGATAGATAAGTATATTAAAAAATTTACGAGTCAAAATAGTTACAAAGAACAATTGTTTTTTNAACACTTCCTCCCAACTTAAGATAGCTAAGTATATTAAACAAAAATTATAATTCAAAATAGATAACAAAAAACAATTGTTTTTTTTTCTTCTTTTTTTTCATAAAATAAATAAATAAATGTGTGTTCTTGACTCGGCTCCACGGCTCTGGGAATGCACCCAAGTAGTCTATAAGTCAGTCCATGGCTCTTTTATCGCTTATCTGAAACAGAGACAACTTATTAGTTACCGATCGGAGTCGCAGAAGCTGTTCGCGATTCTGCTAGCAAATTTTTCATGGAGCTCGATCGGTAAAGGTTTTGTGAATATATCGGCCATCAGTTCTTTAGCATTTAGCCAACTGATGTTTACTATACCATAATTTACACATTCTTTAACATAATGCTCATGAATTTCTGTCATATGTCTTAATTTACCACTGCCTATAATTTTACCATTTTGCTCAGCTGTCTTATTGTCGCACCATAGATCTGCCGAACACAAAGTATTATTCAGTATGATTTTAATTAAATTATCAACTGCCATCAGTTCTCTACAAGCCTCACTCAGTGACACATACTCTGCCCGACATGTTGACAAAGACACATACGTTTGTTTGTAAGTTCTCCATTCCACTGAGTCACCAAAGATTTTAATCACGTAACCACTTCTTGTTAGAGACCCTTTACAGTCGTCAAAACTGGCATTGGAGAATGCTTCCAGCCCTTACTGCCTTCCACAATATCTTAGACCATAAGATTTGGTCCCTGCCAGATACCGAAACACTCTTTTAACCATATTCCAGTCTTCGTTCGTCGGACTTATTTAATGCCTGCTCAGCACATTCATTGCATAGCTTATATCTGGACGTACAGTATTGGCAGCATATAATAAGCTTCCAACAGCCTTTTGGTAGGGAACGCTTTCAGTCGATCTGGACTCATTCAAGTCAATCTGCCTTTCTGATTGCTCTCTTTGTTTTCTTTGTTGATTTAAAACGTGACCTGTGATAAAAGGAGTTTTGACTGGCTTATAATCATCAAACCCAAACTTTTTAAGTATCTTATTTATGTAATTGGTCTGAGTTAAAGTGAGAACTTGGTTTTCTCTGTCTCTTCTGACTTAAATGCCTAAAAACGATTTAACTTCTTCTAGATCAGTCATTTAAAACTCACTTTGCAGTCTTTCCTTCACAGACTTCAATTTGCCAGTATTGTGACTTGCTATAAGCATGTCATCAACATAGAGACATCAGAATTTAATCTGCCTCATGCCAAGTAAACAGGCCAGGTTCCAAGATGTGAGATCTAAGACCTATTTTCATTGCAGCCTCCGAGAATCTTTCATGCCATTTTTTCGGACTAACTTTAAGGTCGTAGAGAGCTGTCTGAAGCTTGCACACCTTGTTCTGTTTTTCCAGATCGGAACAGACCAAACCTTCTGGTAACTCCATATATATCTCGTCGTCAAAAGTACCATTTAAAAATGCCGTTTTAACGTCAAGCTGACATGTATCCAAATTTGATTTATTGATTGCAGCCAAAGCAGTTCTTATTAAAGTCAGTCTTGACACCGGAGTGTAAGTCTCAGTAGAATCATACTTATTTTTATCTTTAAAACCCCGTATTACCAGCCGTGCTTTGTGTTTCTCACATCCTTGAGCATCAACCTTTTTCTTAAGAAGCCAACGGGAATCAATGATATTCAGACATTTACTATTTAGCAGTCCTGCAGGTCTGTTTACCAATTTCCAGACTTGATTCTTTGCCATTGAGTCAAGGTCTTTGCCATCTTCTTGGATGGCTTGATTCAAGCCTTCTTTTTCCACAGCCTTCATTGCTTCTTTATATGAAGCTGGATTTTTATTTATTTCCACCAGCAAATAGTGGTAAACTAGATCTTCCGCATAAATAGTATTATCTCCTGACGTTTCAGTATCACCGTTCTTAAAAATGAGGTCTTTTGTTACTCTCCCCCAAGAGCTAAGCCCGCAAAGCTGACGTCTTTTACACGACTTTCTTGGACCAAGTTGGCCTCCTTTGTTTCTATCAGTCTTTTCGGCCTTCTTCTTTTCCGTTGTACCACCGGTAGCGCTTTCTCCGATGACACTGTCTCTTTTCTTTCCTTTTCGAATTTTAAAAACCACTCGTCTAATTGAATATCTACAGTCACATTTTCCCAGTTTTTAATTAAATTTTTACCAAAAACATCTCCATACACAAAACTCTCGTTAAATCTGACGTCCCAACTTTAATAAAACTTTCCTTCGTCTGGACAAAGCAGACGATAACCTGTCGGCGTGTATTCTACCATAACTGCTCGTTTCTCTTTTGCTTGGAATTTAGTTTCAGTGTTTCTCTGAACTCTCAAATACGCGATGCAGCCGAATCTTTTCATCTGACTTAGGTCTGTCTTTTTATTCGGAGCCAGCTCCATTAAAGCGATTTCCATGTTAATTGAGCGATGCGGTATACAATTGCACGCAAATACAGCTGCGTTTAGTGCCAAGTCCCACATGTTTTTCGTGAGTCCCGAATCACATACCAGAGCTCGGACTTTCATTAAATTTGTTTTGTTCAGCCTTTCTGACGTACCATTATATTTAGGGATATCTGGACAACTCAGTTAGAGTTCAGCTCCAAGGTCATTTAATATTTTTCGCACGGAGCCTCTTGTGTACTCGGTACCCTGATCAGACCTTACATAACACACTTTAGCTTCAAACCCGAGAAGATTTCTACAGCCTTTAACAAAATTATCTAAACATTCACCCGCATCACCTTTGTTTTTCATCTGGTAAGCGATTGCAAACTTGGAATAATCATCAATAAATACCGAAATAAATCTGTATCTTTTTGGATAAGAGGGTGGATTAATAATTCCCATTGTATCTGAATGAATTATTTGCAGGGGTTGGGATGCTCGTTTGCGTACCAAAGGGAAAGGTAGTTTTTGGGATTTTGTTCTTAAACACACATCACAAGTCTTAATAACATCATCAAATACGGCTTCTTTCAGACTTTTTACTTCTGGATAGTTTTTCTGCAGTTCCCTTAGATACCCCAACAAAGCATGGCCCAGTCTGACATGCCACTGCATGGCTCCGTTGTTATCTTTAAATTTTTTATAATTTTCGCTAAACGGACTTTGAATGTCTTTTATTTCTTCGGTCAGGACTTTTCCAACTTCATGAAATTTTCTGTCATTTATTAAAAATACATCTTCAAAACTGTCATTATTTAACTTACCGACCGAGCTCTCTGAATTTTCCGACTTATTATTTAATTTTATATCTGCAGTTAAATTTTCAGGAATAGTGTGTGCTTTTGACTCAGCCGTCAAGACTTTCATTCTTTTGTTGTCTGACTTAACAAATTCAACCATCCAATAGGGTTTTTCATATATTCCCGATATCCATACATTTTTAGTATTAGGATCAAAAATACTAATCTCCTTGTCATCTAAATAGATCGACAAGCCCACATTAGCAAATTTCCGTAGCGACAATAAATTCCCGATCAAGTCACGAGCACACACCACTCCCTTCCACTTAACGTTGTTATTGTGATTTTCAAGCAACAAGTTTACCACTTTCTCCGTTTTCAAGTCTGCGGACGAGTCTGAGTTTGCACATTTTATTTTACCAATTTTGTTTCTGCCAATATTTGTAAATAATTTTTCTGACTTTGAAAAGTGATCAGTCGCTCCCGAATCAGCGACAAATTTAATCCTATTTTCTCCATCCGATCCTGAATTATTGACCCAACCTACAGAGTTTGAAAACATAGCATTGGGGGCTCGATCAACGTCAGAGACTCACCTTTATTTGCCCTGAAGCGTTTTGTTTTTCCTTCGTCTCCCGGCCCTGGTCAGAAACTTACTGCATTTTGGAGTCTTTTTCGTCCCTGACTTTGCTAGAGTCCCTTTTTTGCCCAAAGTTTCGGGAATTAGAGCGGCCTCGGCCACTGCCACGGCCTCCACCGCGGCCACCTCGATTTCCTCGACTTCCACGGCCCTGCCTTTTAAAATCCCACGAATCAGACTTATTTTGCTTACCACATCTCGGGCTGCATCTCTTGTGAGCTGGGATGTCATGCACGAACGTGCCACACGTGTAGCACTTCCTGAGTCCAGTACCTGCCTTCGGACACTTGTCAGCCATATGATCCTAGTCATCACAGTTAAAGCAGCAGAGGCGGTTCTGGGGCCAAGATGCAGTCAAAGCTGCCCTCGTGGGGCGACCTCCAGTGGCTCCTGCTAGGCCTTATGACTTAACCTTTAACATGTACGACATGAGGTTTTCATATGTCATACCCTTTCCATCTCTGCTTTGCATTTTAAGCGTGAAGTCTGTCACCTGCACGCTAGGTACCGCTCCGATTACGGCAGTATAAAAGGCATCTTGCTTTTCTTCTTCAGAAAAAGGACCAGACGTACTTATAGTCTCATAATTTCTGACCAGTTCCTCAAATTTTTCTATGAATTTGGCAACCGATTCTTTCCTTTTGTAAAATTTAATTTTATGCAATTTTTTACGAATCACGGCCGTTGTAAGAGGCGTCTCCGTCTTCTTAAGTTCTTTCAGACTTTCCAATATTGCAACCGGATCTTGCAGACAAAAAGTTCTGAAATGATATTTTTCCGTTACTCTACTTAATAAAATATCTCTGACTTTTAATTTGTCTTCCTTGATCATGTCTTTGTTAATAAATTCCGTATTTTTAATCGAAGGATCAATGACATATAGTAATCCTTTAGACCGGAGTTCAGACTTAAATTTATCGAAAAAAACTTCGAACTTCATATCTTTAGACAGATGATAATTGTATATGTTTTTAGTATTACGGTCGAATTTATGTGTTTGATTGATGGTTGTCGCGAGAAGTTCCGCGCTGCCTTTAGATAATCTTTCATTTTTTGTGTCATTCAAGAATGTTTTCAATTTGTCTTGTAGACTCACTCGTGTTCTGTCGTTGCGAGAAGTTGATGACTGCAGGGGTGCCCCGGTTGACAATTGGGCCTCAGATGGCTCGACCCTGTTCACCCGCTCGCCCAACCGGGACAACCTCTGGTCAAAATTGCGCATGACCAGAATTATCTCCTCCCTTGTTCTCTCAACCTCCTGCCTTTCTTTCTCTGCCTTCCTTGCCCTTTCTTCCTCTGTCTTCCTTGCCTCCTCGTTTGCTTTCTCCTGCCTTTCGATCATCTGACTAATCGCGGCCATTATTGAGTCGAAACTGGCCAGCATGATGTTTTTTGAAAAATTTTCATTTTTCTGTTTATCTGCCATATGTAACTTCGTTTTGCTGACGTTTATCCATTTATATTTGTTTTCAATGGTTTGCACTTTTTTTACTTTAAGTTGGGTATTTTCCGGTGTGCGCGACGGGGAAGAGGGGGCTGCTTTGTGTACAGACTCATTTCTGCATAATTTCTGCCAAAGATTTTTACTGTCTACATTGATCTCATTAAAGTTTCGGACTTCTGACATTTCGGACTTTTTCTCATCTGACATTTTAAACACATCGACCGACTTTTCAAATAACCCTGGTTTATCACGAGCAGGTTCCTCGCTTTCCCCGTCTTCCCTAAATAGATTTTTTCACAACGTCATTTTGCCTCTCTTTTTACAAAGAAGTTTAACGATGTATTTGTAATCGTCACCGATCAGGTAAGCTTTGGCAGGAATATCCCTTTGCCCGACACATGCCATTATTCCCCTTTTATCCACCAACAAGATAGCAGCTTGTTAGCGCCCATCTGACTTGACTTGGGATGAAATTCCCCGACATATTCTCGACAAAGCATCGATAGTTTGCTCGTCGCTGATCTCGGTTCCGGCGTCCAGAGTTGCTCCCCTATCCTTAACCGGCGTCGACAACGCCTGGTCGACAACGGACTCAGCCTGTTCACCAGGGGTCACGCTCTCGGCCGCTTCCTCGATCAAACTCTCTTGTCCATCCTTTGCTGTCTCAGCCCTTTCCGCCATCCTCCTTTTTGTCACACTCACCCACATAAAAAAAACAAAGAAGAGATCACGCGCGGTGATGCGAGTCTGAGGCCCGTAACCTGAAGAGGTGTGAGCAAAGGGGGTGCGCGAAATAAAAACGAGTATTTTATAGAAAGACAAAACGTTTATTTAATTTAACTGCCAACCGACGTAAAATACAACTGACTTGATACAGTTTACAGACTTACTTCTGACAAAACTGACAAAGACAATAAAGAGAGCTGACGAGAGGTGTAGAAGGCACGGTAGCTTACACTGTACTGACTATAAGGCCCGCAAGTATCACCTTGCCTGTGGCGCTGTCTTACACACTATACATACTGCCTATTAAAAAGTCGTACATGCCAACAGTAATGATATAATACATATTTTAACTATGCGTATGAAGTATTTAGCTATACATATACTTCTCTGTGAATTTAACCCAACAAAAATCAGTTAGCCATCCCATGACCTTACTACCCCTCCACAGCCCTTTCTCACAAATTTAGTGGCCTTTCCCACATACCCTGCTCCCATCGAAACTTCAAATATTTTCAGAAAACTTCAACATATCCTGTTTCAGTGAAATGTGTTATAAAAGGGTGCATATAGGGTGATTTGCCCACTTTACAGCTATCCCTTACGTCTTTCTACAAAAACCTAAAATGTATTGTCAGTGAGCGCGTAGTGACTCAGTTGGCTAAATTATTGGTCGGTACAAGGGAGACTGTGGTTCGATTTCCAGCCTGTGCGACTTTTTTGGGCAAGCACCTCTGTGAATTTTGAAATGTGCTTTTTTACCACACAACGCTTCTTGAGGAGGAGCCATTGCAGTGCCCATAAGTAGTAAGAAACCGGACGAATAGTGCTATATCAAGAAAAAATTTGATTTTAAAGATACTTTATCGTAGGGTCAATATAGATTACTTACCTTAACAGCTCCTTCAAACTCACCCAAATGAACTTATAGTTTTTTGTAAGATAACTTTATGAAGAAAACAAGAGAAGCTCATTCCCTTACCCCCTTCATCAAATAATTGAAATTTTTCTTAGATACCTGGTACTTTCATATTTGTCAACACCTCACCTTAACTGTACGATAACTGCAAGTTGTGTTCCTTCTGTTTCATTAGTTTTTATCTAAACAACGATTAATTTGACTATTAATAAAAACTTTTCAATCAACAGTCGATATAAGGTGGATAGTCTTGATGGTATATCGAATTACATTATGGTATATCGAAATACAGTACGTTTAAATCTTTCTACATTTTGTTCTTATCTTGGTGGGTATGTCTACAATTCATATATATCTATTTTCTCAGCACTTTCACAATGAATGTCTTTTTTTAAATTAATCTTTTGTATGAAGAAAAAGAATTTTTTAAATAATTTTGTAGTAAATATGTTTCTCAATATATCATGAAATAATTTTGAATAGCATTTTTCTATAATATAATGTATTATTTAATAATTAATAAGTATATAGTCATTTTAAGTTACTTCATCCAATTCTTTCTTGATGGTGATGGCACGCAGAGCATGAAAAGACCGGCAAACGATAAATGATAAATTTGTCCGAAGTATTGCTGAAATTGTAAAAAATATAATGTTTTAATATTTCATCTTAAAATTTAACTCGTTAATATTTTTGATCAGGCTTCTATTCAACGAAAAAACGTGAAAAATGAAAAAAATTAGAAAATTTATCATTTTCCTCATTAATTTTAAACTAGAAATATGAGCTTGGCAAGCAGAGCGCAAATATTATTTAAACGTTTATTTATTTCTTATGAATTAAGGAGACAACTGCTTATCTGGTTTTTAATCTCAGAAATCGGTAGAGGATTTGTGGAAAATCCAACGAAATTAATACAGTAAATTATTTTTAATCATTTGATGGTTTTCATACTCTTTCTGGAGGTGTTCTTTCTACTGAACTTTATTGTTGTTGTATGTGATTCTAATAAGCCCTGATGTGAAGTAAAGATGAAAATATCAAAGCAAGTAATAAAAACAATGAAACTATAGTTGTTCTCTCTAGCCATGGAGTACGTGCGATATTTTGTACCCGTTTCCAGTAGCACCATCTGATCACGTGGCATTATCATGGTCTAACATTGCTGCTGGATCAAAAGCAAATGCGTCAATGTGATCGAAAAACCAGACTAACCGTAAATTTGACCAAAAATCTTATGACTTATGAAAATTAAAAATATTTTTTTTATACCCTTTATTGGTAAAGATATGTGCATATAAATAGTGCCACTAAGTCAATTTTATGTACAGAATCGATGTTACTTCCAACAAGAACAACGAGTCATAAAACATTTTGTTTCCTAATAGACTTCAACAATATATAAAGTTTGTTTTTGAAATTTGAATGTAAAGAAAAAATCTTAAGAAAAATAGATTTGATTATATGGGACAAGGCTTCTATGATACCAAAAAATCCTTAAAAATATTTTTAAAAACACGTAAAACGTAATTTACGTCATTTTAATATCTATTTTGGATAGTAATTAATTGTTTTTGTTAGAATTTAGTTAAATTTGAAATAACGCGCACAGCGCTGAGCCACTAGGCATTGAGCATGCGTAGAAGCTCTTGAGTCGCGTGATTGATACATGTTTGATGACGATACGTATATTCACTGTGCAGATAACCGTTGTTGAGGTAAGATGCCTCATGTAATACATAGAGTATTATTATTATCAAATTCAAGTCTATTATAGAACTTGTTATAAAGTATTAAGTATTTGTTTTTCCAGGCTTATTTATTTTTAACAAGGTAGCAGTCCGTGGTTTGAGTTGCCTGTTGCGTTCTTATTTTTTAATTTTTTACGTGTCTCTTCAGAGGCACGTGACAAACACTTGTAGTTAAGAGTGCAAAATCAAAAATAAATAAAAAATATGTGAAGTATTAAAAAGATTTGTATAAGACATATGCAGTGATGTGTTCTACACGTGTTTTAGTGAAAAATTTATTGAGATGCAAAAGGATTAAAAAGCTTCATGAGAGAGGAAGTTTGGCATGTGTTTAGTAGAAAGAAGTGTAAATGCGATGTTCGAGTATAAGTAAATGGAAAATATATAAGGGAAAGAAAGAACTCAACAGATCGACAACGAGAAAATCTTGAAAGATGTAAGCAGTGCAATTTTTGAGTTGAAAAGGGAAGACAGAGATAACGTGAGAAGAAATGTTTTAAAAATTTTTAAAAACGTGCTGTGCATATTCAAAGTAGTTCAAGCAAAAAATAAGAAGACAAGATGGCGAATGATATTAAATTTATGTTACCAACTTTTGATGGTAGTAATTATAGTTTGTGAAAAAAGAGAATATCGATGTATGTGAGGTTGAGGAAATGTGAAGATGTAATTAAACGAGAAACAATAAATCACAACAAAACAGAATCAGCTTGGAAAGAAAAGGATTTGAAAGCGATGAATTACATATAAAGTAAATCAATTCAAATTAATACATGAGGAAACAAACTCGTATAATATTATTAAAAACTTCAATGAGCTATACTTAAGAGAATCAACAGCATTGCAAATATGTGTCAAAAATAAATTAGATAAAATCAAATTGAGTGATTTTGTAAGATCTAGTAATTTTTTTAGTGAATTTGAAAAGATAATCATTGAATTAAAAAATGCTGGAGCAATAGTTGATGAAAAGGCAAAAGTTAATTGTTTACTATGAACTGACCTCTCGCATTGAAACATATTGCTGATTTAATAGACGTTTTGAAATAAGATGAAGAAGCAGTTGAATATGTTAGCAACAAAATTAAAATGTACGAGATAAAAGATCGAGCATAAAAAAATAAATATAAAAATGAAAATTCAAGCGTGTTTAAAGTGGAAAAAATAAAAAATAAAAACAGTTATAAGTGTTGTAAACCAGGACATTTTCAAAATTAAAATTATAAAAACAACTGTAATCAACGACAAAATACATCAAGAGCATCGTAGACTCGCGTTTTAAATGTAAACAGAGGAAAAAATAATCAACAGTGAGGAGGAGCACGAGATCAGTTCTGCAACCAACAGCAGCAAAACTTTCACAACAATTACAGAGGCCATGGCAGAGCACAGCGTGGTCGTGGTGGATATCAACAGTGGCAAAATCAACATTGGCAACAACAACATTATCAAGATAACAGTGCCAATTATGGTAGAAGGGATGGCGAAAATCAAAGTACTAACAAAGACTAATTTTGTACAATTTTAGATAACAATGTAAGCATTAGTAAAAATTAAAATCTTGCCAATTGCGAAAGCGAGTAATTGTGTAATGATGTTAAATGGATTTTAGATAGTGGTTGTACTAATCATATTATTAATAACTTGGCTAAATTATNGAGTCGATGTTGAAATAGGCGATAAAAAAACTTCGAGGGCTACAAACATAGGAAGTATCAATCTATTATTTGAATTTAATAATAAGACTGAAGAAGTCCATATGGAAAACGCTTACTGTGTTAAAACAGTTGATAAAAATCTAATGAGTGTTGGTAAAATAGCAAATTGTATTAAAATTACTATGGATAATAATACTACAAAAATATTTAATAAAAAGAATGACCTGCTTATAACAGCATACAAAATGAATAGTATATACAAGATTTCCAGCATTGTAGATAAAAAGCTGGCATACGATGTAACATGTTATATGAGTCAAAAAGAAAAATATCATAGAGTAATAGGCCATGTTAACTTTGATTGTTTGAATATTTTGTGTAAAAAAAAGCTTGCTAAAGGTCTGCCTAATAATGTAGAAAATAATTATATGATATGTGGCACTTGTAGTCAAAATAATATGCATAGTATTAAATTTCATAAGGATGGACGTAGATCAAATTATATCTTAAAAATCTAACATATGGATTTGAGTGGGCTTCATTGAGGTAGTAAGAATGGAGATAAATATTTTTTAATTGTTGTTGATGATTACAGTAAAATTGCTAAAGTATACATAATGAAGTTAAACATGAATGATTGTTTAATAGATTATCTAAATAAATTAGAAAACTTGACAGGGAAAAGAGTAAAAAGGTTGAGATGTGATAATATGAAAGAATTCCTAAGCGACAGAATTTATAAATTTGCAAAGCAAAAAGGTATTATAATAGATCCATGCCTTCCATATGTGCATAAGGCAAATGGAACTGCAGAAAGATACAATCTATAAGTAATGAATACATCAAGGTGTTTATTATCTGACGCAAAATTAAATAAAAAATTGTGGCTACAAGAAGTAAAAATGGCAGTTTACTAAAAAAACAGAATCTTAATAAATACTTTTAAAAGGAAAAATGGCATAGAAGTAAAATATTTGTAAGAGTACCAGAGGTTAAACGAAATAATGAATGAGATAAAAAAACAAAAGTAGGAATATTAATAGTGTATGAAAGTATTTGTTATAAAGTACTCATTAGTAATAAAATTATAATTTTTAGACATGATGGCATTGTTGAGAATGATGTTAAATTAGTAGGTTTTAATGGTGAAGAGAATGAAAAGAATGAAAGAGAAGGATGTTCAATTATTAGGTTTTAATGGTGAAGAGAATAAAAATTCTCACAGTAAAGAAAATGATACTGATGATAGAAGTGATAATGATTCTGTTTTTAATGAAAATATTACAACTGCAAAGGGTCATGGAACTACAAATAAAAATAATAGTCTAATAAGAAGGTCCAGTAGAATACGTAAAGAACCAGAAAGATTTAAACTCAAAAGCTATGCAACATGTATTTACGAAAATTATGTTAGTGCAAATATTCCACAAAATTATAATGAAGCAATAACCTATGAAAAGTGTGTAAATTGAAAATAAGCTATGGACAAGGAAATAAATTACATTATGAAAAATGAAACTTGTGAATCAGTAGATAGACTAGAAGATAAGAAAATTATTGATTTAAAATGGGTTTATACCAAGAAATCGGATAATAGATATAAAGCTAGAGTAGTTGTAAAAGGTTTTCAACAAAACAAAAAAAATTGACGACATATATTCGCTTGTATTAAAAACACAAGCTTTCAAAATTTTATTGACTTATTGTTAACAAAATACTCTAATTTTTAATCAAATAGATGTGAAATGAGGTTTTTTAAATGGGAATGTAAAATTTGAAGTGTATGTTGAACATTTAGAAAGTTATAATGATGGAAAAGGCAGAGTATGCAGGTTAAAAAAAGCATTGTATGGTTTGAGAGAGAGCCCTAGAGTAAAGTATGAGTGTTTTGATACATATTTGAACAGCTTAAATCTTAAAAAAAACGAGAATGATCCTGTCCTCTTTCGCTCACTTTAACTACCAAGAGCAGACAGAGAAGGAAGACAATTATCTCTTTCAGAGTATATTATTTTTTTATACAAAGCATATAAATATTACAACCTCTATCTGTAATGTTCTCAGATTCAAAATTAATATACTTATAATGGAATACCAGATACGTTCGAAGACCTCGTAGAATCGTCGTTTGCGTTAATCCGTAAACGTACAGAAACGCCCATCAGCGTATTCTGGTCAACCTGACCATTTTCTATGTGTTCACTTGCCATGGTACTTGTTGAATTTGGACGTATCACATCTTCAGAAGATCTGGTAGAAAGTGCCGTATTTACTATCTCAGGAGTGGAATCCGTATCGTTTGAAAGAGAAAATCCATACTTGGATTCGAGTGACACATCATTAAACAATGCATCTTCGATATCTTCGCTTCTGGAGTTATTGAAACTTCGATGGCTATCAAAAGATTTATTATCCGACGTATTGTTGTCATTGTTTTCTGTATCCAACTCATTGGTGTTTGTGCTCTGATTTTCGCTCCCATTAGCATTCTGATTTTTTGCACTTTCTGCGTTTTCAGCATCTTGAACATTAAACAAGAAATTTTCAACATAGCACGATTTATATCGCAGTTGCGTGATATTTCCTACGGAGGACCACACATATTTTCCACCCACGGGCTGACTTTGCACGGGCCTACATTACATTCCTGTCCTTAGTAGAAGTAATAGTAGTAGTAGTAGTAGAAGTAGTAGTAGTAGTTTTTTTTTTGTGGAGGGAGGAAAAATGCATTGAGGCACACCGCAAGGACAGCGGTAGTGTAGGATTAGGTGAATTTTTTTTATTAGACCACCCATACCCACTGAACCCCCCCCCATGCCACGTTACTTTTAGTCCACCCCGAAACCGCATTAGAATTACTTAGAGATGGAGCTACCAGGGAGAGCAACGCGTCTCACAGCATTAACGAGCTAACTCGCCACCGTTTGCTAGAAGTGCTGATCCTCTCGAGTCCTGAAAAGGACTTGGGATCCCTAAGAACTAGCACCTTGTCTAGTGTTCCATTGTAGGCCACTTAGTTAGCAAGCACTACTATAAGCTTGATGCTTTTCCTTGCAGGTAGGTTAAAAAGTACCCAGCGCAGCGTGGGTCCACATTAGTCTGCCTTTTATCTTAAGGCCCCTTCCCCTCATTTTCTTTCTACTTGGGCCTTATCCTTTGCTTCTTCTAGGGCTCTTCTAAATAAAGGGCAGCTCCCACTGCCTGCTTCGTGCTTGTTGTCCGTTGTTGGACAAAGAAAGCACCTTGCTGGTTCTGGACACTCTTTCTTCCGATAGTTTGAGCTTTCACACCGGGAGCAAAGCTTGGATCTGTTTTCGTTTTTACAGTTTCCTGAGACGTGTCCATATGCAAGGCATTCGTAACATCTTGTTACTTCGATTCTTCTTCGAATTTGGCAGCTTACAAAGCCAACTCGTAACCTGCTTTCCTTTTCTACTTGTCTGGCAAATGCTTCATCCACCTTTATTAAAGCCAGCCTCTATCCTCTGGCATTTGGCTTTAAGAGAGCTACTTCTGGCTCCTGGCTCTGATGTCCAAAAGTCCTAGCGAAAGCCTCTTTGACCTCATTTTCCTCTACGATGGCATCCAGGTCTGAGACCTCTAATGTCACTTTTTTATTGCTCGTTTTGACAGTACCCTGTCCGGCTACCGACTTTTTAATTTGCTGTGAAAATGTAATAGCACTCTCTACACCTTTGGCCTTAATAAGTATGTCTTCTTTTTTTGTAGTGCAATACTTTGGACTGCCACGTTAGCCTTACCGGGGTCAAAGTTTGCCTTCATCAACTTCAGCACCTTTGCAAAGGTCTGTCTTTCGGCCATCTTCACTACGACTGTTGTTGTCACATCCTCTTTTTTTCTGGCTTGTTTTGTCATTCAGGAAAATCTCTTCTTCTTTGCCACTGCCTGTTTTTTTTTTTTTTTTTTTTTTTAAGGATATGGTTTGTTGGCGTTTCTCAGGTCTGTCCGATGAGCTCCTGTTTCTTTTACTTCGTTCTATTTTTTGAAGGGCAGTATTCAGGGTTTTTTTCTGTACATGCCGTCGAAAATGATCTCGCCTTTTAATTTTGACTTCCAAGCACCCGCATACACTTTTTCTTCATAAGTAAAGCCTTTTCTTAGCACCTCTGACTCTTGAAGGTGTTTAAGCGTGGCTTTGAGCCCGTTTTTAACAGCGTTTGCTGTGTTGCCGTACTTATCGTAAATTATTTGTAGCGTCTCTGTAATGTTTTCCGTTACTGATAGGACTTTTTCAGCAATTTTCTGTCGCTTTACTCTGAGCATAGCACCTCTATCTTCTAAAAAGGCAAGCTCCCCCAGGGTCTGGTAGCTCAATACTAACACGTTGCTGTTCTTGGTGTCGTTTGTGCCGCTACTTGAAAGGCTTCTTCTCCGTCCTTTGTCTGTAAGAGATGGCCATAGAACATTTTGCAGTCCCTGTTGGCCATGAAACACGTCTTTGCAGTAGTTTTTTTTTTTTTTTTTTTTCTTTGTGGAGAGAGGGGAAATGCATTGAGGCACACTGCAAGGACAGCGGTAGTGTGGGACTCGGTGGATTTTTCTTATAAGACCACCCATACCACTAAACCCGCCCCCCCTTGCCGCGTGGCTTTTGATCCACCCCGTAATCCCATTAGCATTACTTCAGAGTAAAGCCACCAGGGAGAACATCGTATCTCACAGCATTCGCGAGCAAGTTTACCACCAGTTGCTAGAGGTGCCAATCCTCTCGAGTCCTAAAAAGGACTCGGGGTCTCTGAGAACCAGCACCTTTTTTCTAGCGCTTCATTGATGCTTCCACTTGCTTGTGAGTATAAATTCTTAGCGCAGCTTGAGTCCGCATCCTTCACTCAGGGATCCCCGTTACCTGCACGGTGGCTCTCTCCTCTTCTTTCTTTTGCCGGAGGACTGACCCGACGAAGCCATCCACTGCCGTCCACCCCTCTTCGCTGCTGAGCATCTCAGAGATGATGGATTCAGGAGTGGGTGCCACGCCGATCATGTCCACCAGCTGCTTGCGCTCATGGTGCCATCTGTCACACACGAAAAACGTATCTTCGACGGTATCATCCAACGCAGGGCAGTAAGAACACCTAGGTGATGCCCTCACCGCCATGCAGTGAAGATAGGCATCGAACTTTCCATGCCTGGAGAGGAACTGGGTGAGGTGGTAGTTTACCACTTCATGCCCTCTCTCCACCCATGGCCGCAGGAGCGGAATCAGGCGGTGCGTCCATCTACCCGGGCCCAACCCCACTCCTGCTGCCACGTCGTCAACGTTTCCTCCCGCCTGTTGCTATCGCTTTCGTCGCCGGAGCCCAGGAATTTCCTTCGCCGCTCCTGCGCAAGCAACACGACGAGAATCGTTCGTACTATCACCAAATTAGCAGCGGAGGAGACCGTATGGTAGGTACACGCGATTCTTAAGGATCCGATGCACTGCTCTTAAGTTAAGCGCTCTCGGACATCCTTCTCCGAGAGTGCGTCTGCCCATACCTCCGCGCCGTACAGCAGAATCGAGTTAGAGACCGACGCAAAGAGCCGTCTTTTGGCTTTTCGCGGGCCTCTAACATTTGGCATTAACCGTGAAAGCACCCCAGAGACCCTAGCGGCTTTATCGGCTGCTCTCCTGATGTACTCCCCGAAGGTGAGTCGTGAATCGATCCACACTTCCAGGTAGCGCACTACCGAACTCGCGCAGATTACCTCACCCACAACACTTAGGCGAAAGTCCCCCACGAACCATCTCTGCCTGGTGAGGACGACCATCTTCGTTTTTCCTACAGCTAGCTCAAAACCGTGGTCCCGGAGCCATTCCGACACTATCACGACCGCCCACCGTATTTTGCACTCGGCCTCCTCTCGCGATCTCGCTGTGACGTGCAATGCTATGTCGTCAGCAAAGCCCGTCAGCTTGAACCCCGGAGGCATTTTAAGGCGCAAAAGTTAGTCATTGACCAGGTTCCAGAGATCGGGGCCAAGGGCAGATTCCAGTGCAACTCCCGACGTCAGACGCCTCTCTCTTGGTTCATTGTTCGTGTCGTACCAGAGTACTCGATCCTGCAGGTCACTGTGGAGCATCTTTCTCAGGTAGTCCGGTACATTCTGGTGCTTCAGGGCCCTTATCATGCCGGACTATCTTGCAAAGTTGAAGGCATTCTTTACGTTCATAGCCACCAGAACACAGATGTTCCTCGTCTTATGAGAGGGTTTCCATGCCTCCTTGACAGACTCGAGAACCTCAGCCACAGAGATTACCGTCGATCGCCCCTTTCAAAACGTGTACTGAATTTCTGAGAGGCTGTCTTTCCCCTTTAAGCGGGTTCTTATCAGCCTCCCTAGCATTTTTCCAGCATTGTTTAACATACCTAAGGGTCTGAATGACGACGGGACCAGGGAAGGTGGTTTGCTCTTGTCCAGGAGAACACGCTTTTAGATCTTCCAACGCTCGCTGAACAGTCCAACGTTTAGGCACGCATTCAACATGTCCAACAAAACGCGTGACTTCTTCGCAGCTATGATCTTGAGGACTTCGGATGGCACCTTGTCCGGACCGGGGGCCTTTCGCCCCGGCGTCTCCGAAGCTACCGACCTTAATTTATCGAGCGTTAAGAGAGGCACTTATCCTACACTAATGTCCTCTCGCCTCCTAGCGGGATGCTCCGGAAAAAGGCAAGAGACCACTCTCCCCAAAAAGTAAGGTTCCATCGGTGGCGTCTGGTCCGTACCGCGAAGTCTTTTTAACGCGATCTGGTAGCCCAGGCCCCACGTGTCCTTATCTACCTTGGCAAGGAGCTCGTGCCAGCATCAGTTCTTGCTCACCTTGATCGCCCTCACCAACGCTTTTTTTGCTTCCCTGTACTCGGCAACAGCTACCCTGGCGTTTTTGCGAGTTTTATGTCACTGTGCAAGGCGCCGTAGATGCTACGCCGCACCACGCAAGTTACCGATGTCTTTGGTCCCCCAGTAGCACGAACGTCGACCTCCTCTGGCCGACCTTGTAGGCATACACGCGTCACACCATTTCTTGACCCGTCTTGTAGTGCTGCTCATAAATGTCTCGGCCTCCACTGGATTTGTGATCTTGTTTAAATCAGCTGGAGGTGGCGCGCTAACCATGGCTTCCAGCAGAAAATCTTTGTTGAGTTTTGCCACGTTCCACCCGGCATTGCGCCTTCGGATTACGTATCGCGAGCCTGCATCCTGATCCTCGTTTATCACGAAGCTGACATACTGGTGATAACTGGCCGTGTCGTCCTCAAGGAATTGCCAGTCAGACACTCGCGCCGCCATTTTTGACGACACCAGCGTGAGATTGATAATCGTTCCCCGGTTACCACGTCGCCTGAACGTTGCTGTACCACCAGAGTTTATGACGATGAGATCCAGCCTTGCAGCCATCTCTAGCACCGCCCGTTCTCTGGGGTCAGTTCTCAGCTCCCTTTAGGCGATGGCCTAGGAGTAAAAGTTGCTGGCCAGGACTACATCGCCACGTTCCCTGCACACTTGAACGGCATCCTCGAGTTTGGCAAGCCGCTCTCTGAAGACACCAATCGAAATGTTAGGGGATATGTAGCAACTTACATAGAAAGCACTTCCACACCTGATCTACACGAACCCGTCTCCATCTCCGGTGTCGGATACAAAGAACTTGTCGCTGCGAATCAGAATGGCTGCAGCTCTTGTCCTATCACAGTACTAACTTCGGCCCGGTAACGTACGGGATGGCTCATTTATAAAGAGCATATCCACACCTTGGGCACGGGAAAACTGATCCAGCAGATCGTGCGCGAGCACGGTCCTATCAAAATTTACCTGCGGGGTCACTGCCATTTCCTTGGAGCTATTCCCACAGTCGCCCGTAGTGCTCAACACCTGGCAGACCCAGCGACGTGGCTGGTATCCGGTCTCGGGTTCACGTTCTTGCACAGGTAGCAGCTTGCTTCTTTTTGCGAGCAGCTCCGTGCCACGTGACCCTTTTAGCCAGACATGAAGCACGCCCCGGTTCTTTTAGGCCCACCACACTGGTGAGAGATGTGGCTGAACCCAAGGCACCTGTAGTAACGCTCAGCTCTAGTCCTGGGCCGAATTCTGCAGTTGAGCTAGCCAAGCTGCAGGTGGTCCATTTTGTCGAGGACCGCCGCCACAGACGCAGGGGCCTCAATATAGGCAACCCTGTTTCTTCTGGTCGTTTTCGACGAAAGCCACACGACCATCTCTGGTAGAGCAGCCTCGTCAAAACGACCCTTCAGCGCCACCTTAACCTCCTCTTCGGTCACCGTCGGGTCCACATCTTTGATTTCCTAGACGAGACGCGGAACGAGGGTGCAAACGCCGCCAGCATCCGCCACAGCGCTTTTTAACGCTGCCGCGAACGCGTCGCGACGCGTTGGCCTTTCGCAGTTCGACGAGAACTCCACTCGTCCTCGTCTCCCTGACTGATGCCACCCCCACCTTAAGCTTGTTTAGGCTCACCTTTTTCATCTGGGCCAGGACCTTTTCTTTTTACCCTCTGCTGGCTTGATGAGCATTGCCTCTGGCCTGACCCTCCGATATAGCTTCCCAGCGTTTCGAGGAGGCGGGAACCCCTCCGAAGTTTTATTCAGGTTAGCGCCCTCCTCTTTCTCCATCTTCTTCTTTTCTTTCTTTCTTTTTTTGGGGACGATCTTCCACTCTTTTTAATCAGGTGAATCACCGTCTCCATTTGCTTCCTTTGTGGGCGGGGTCTGGTACGCTTCGCTCGGACTGGACTCAGCCCGCCGCGTCTTTTTTGTTAGCGGTCGCGCTGGGACAGTAGGGCTCAAAGAGCTTTCCACATCCTTCCTCTTCTTCTCCCATGAAGGAATTAAAAAGAGAGGTAGGGACTCCAAACCCCCTGTCGCGGCAGCAACTTCAGCCAACTTCTTCTGGAGGCCCTGAGCTGCGAACAGGGCCTTCTCTACTTCACTTCTTATGTCCTTCTGGGTGGTCCCGTATTTTTGAACGAGTCCACCCAGATTGACAGTAGTAGTCCCAAGTGGGGTTTTCGCTAGATTCTCCATACCGGGCGCTTGCCCGGGTGTCGGATGGAGGCATTCTCTTAAAATATAAGGTGACGATGGGCAGCTGGGATGGCTCTCTGTGGTGGTGGTCGGGAGCGTGGGTCAGGAGGCGTGTGTGGCGTTGGCATGTGTATCTGCGGTGGTGTGAACGGGGGACTAGTGCCTCATGTCTCCGTCAGTGTGGATGCCTGGGCCGGCTCTGCTTGTGCTCCTTCTTCTTCGCTTTTTGCTGGTTCCGTGGGTGGCACTCCATTGCTTGATGCGGGCCAACAAAAACTAGCACTCGTCGTGTAAAGAAGTAAGCAGTGATTAAAACATTCTTCTCAGATACACGCATCACACACTCTCACTAAAGAAACACAGAGACACTTACGGATTGTTCTGGGTTGCGTGTCGCGGGTCCTTTTCCGGGCTTGCGTTGGAGGCCAGGCGGCGGGTGAAGCCGGATGATGAGGTTCAGGTAAGTTTGGGTAACCACATCTGACACGGCTGTACGCCTCATAAACAAAAAAGACGTGGTGGGCCGACTAATCTAGGCTTACTACCACTGAGGAGGCTATATGGCGGCACCTTAGTGCCTTACGCCAGCCCGTTTTGTTGGGTTGTCTGCGCGGTCGTGGGACCGTACACCTGCCACTCGTCTCGCTGAGATGACCGTTGTGTACCAACATCTACATACATTACACACAAACACCATTCTTACACTTGTTACTCAACGCCAGGGCAGTCTTCGCGGGTGGAACTGAGGGAGAGTTGTGATTCCCGGCCGGTCCGAGCAACTAGTGGTTCTCTCTGGTAACAGAGAGGGCTGCTGCCTTGGTCTTAATCCTTTCCAAATACTTATTTCTAGAAAAAAAAGGGTAGTGCTGACCTTCACGGGTCAATACGACACTAAAAGAGATATCAAAATGAAAAATGTCGATGCAAAGCTAGTACCCCGGCAGTTCCGATCCGGTGAAAGCCCGGGTAACTGTCGTAGGCCCCACGAATTCTAGGGGGGGGGGGGGCACAAAGATGTGTCTCATGGCCAACAGGAACTGCTAAATGTCCCATGGCTTTTTCTCACAGACAAAAGACGAAGAGGAAGCCTGTTGAGTATAGGCACTAACGACACCAAGGACAGCAACATGTCAGTATCTAGCAACCAGACCAGGGAGGAGCTTACCTCTTTAGAAGAAAGTATTGCTATGCTCAGAGTAAAGCGACAGCAAGTTGCTGATAAAGTCTAATCAGCAATGAAAGACATTACAGAGACGCTACAAATGACTAACAATAAGTACGGCAACACAGTGAACGCTGTTAAAAATGCGCTCAAAGTGGCGCTTAAGCATCTTCAAGAGGCAGAGGTGCTAGGAAAAGGCTGTCTTACTAAACAAAATGTGTATACCAATGCTTGGAAGTCGTCATTTCAATCCCTGCTGTGGAGGGAACAAAGGCGAGATTATTTTCGATGGCATGTACAAAAAAAAACCCTGAATACTGCCCAGAAAAATATAGAACGAAGTAAAAGAAACAGGAGACTATTGGACAGCTCTGAGAAACTTCAGCAGACTATGTCTTTAAAGAAAAAGAAAACAGGTAGTGGCAAACAAAAAAAAATTCCCCTGAATTACAAAACAAGCCAGAAGGAAAAAGTGGACGCCACAACAACAGTAGTAGTAAAGATGGCTGAAGGACAAACCTCTGCAACAGTGCTGAAGACGATGAAGGCAAACTTTGACCCCGATAAGGCTAACGTGGCCGTCCAAAGTGTTATCAGTACAAAAAAAGGAGACACACTCATTTAGGCCAAAGGTGTAGAGAATGCTACCGCATTCTCACAGCAAATTAAATAGTCGATAGCTGGACAGAGTACTGTTAAAACGAGCAATAAAAAAGTGATATTAGAGGTCTGAGACCTGGATGCCATTGTAGAGGAAGATGAGGTCAAAGAGGCTTTAGCTAGGACTTTTGGACACTGTTAACTTTTGGGTACTTTTCACTCTCCTTGCCTCTTCGGCCGCCAAGCTTGCTTTTAACAGCTGCCAGCCCCAATCATTGAGTCCTGTACTGTAATTTTCTGATTCGTTATTTATTATTACTAGTGTACCGCAATTTGCAACAATAATGTCTTTTGACAGACTTTTGTTGCGTTCCGTAGTAGAGAACAGTGCTTGCTCGCGAGTTTTCCATCCCTTTGGTATGACCTCATTTTTTTTATCGCTAGTGCGCTTGTTGAATTAACTCCATGTTGCATTCGGTCGTCCCTTCGTATAGAGGCTAATTTATCGTTTACCAGCCCCTGTAAAATAATTGTATTTATTGCTTCTGTGTCTGTTCCTGTTTTTGAATTGCTAACTATAATATTCTTCCTTGGGCAACCTCTTTTTCTCACTGTTTTCCTTATTTTTTTGCCTAATTTTTCGTTTATTCGTACTTTTTTCTTGGATTCCAAATCGTCCTCACCATTAGCTTGACAATCTATTTTTGTATTACATTTATTTCCTTTCCATCCATTAAAATCTTGTTTTTTCTCTTGTACTTTTTCATCTAAATCCTCGGAATCAGAGTAAATAATTTTTGTTTTTTTAGTGTTTCCCTGAATACGCTGTATTTTAAAAATGACGGGTCACTCGTATTTTAAAAATGTGCGCCGGAGGCCCATCAATATCGACTAGTCCTTCTTTCTCCTGTTCGTCAGCCAGCTGATACAGTTCTTGGCGTGGCCGCTCAGTGTTTATTACGTCCTCTCCTATTACTGGATTTTAAGAGAGAGCGTCAGGTACTTTGTTTAAAATTCCTGGCCAATATACTACGTCAAACTCGTAGCCTCGTAGTTTCACTGTTAGCCTATTAGATTTTATGTCAGGCTTCTTTGACGTATGATAATGTTTTAGTGGCTGGTGTTCTGTGACAACTGTAAATTGGCACCCAATCAAGTACGGCCAAAACTGTTTTTTTGCAAACACGATGGCCAACAGTTCCTTATCATACGTTGGGTAGCGCAATTTACTCCCTCGAAGGCATCGTGAAGCATATTCACACGGCCTATCTTTTCCCAATTCGTCTGGGCTTAATATTGCTCCTATTGCGTAGTCTGACGCATCCGTTGTAACTACAAGGGGCTTCTCCAGATAAGGTGCAATGAGTACTGGCTCACTACATAATGCGTCAACTAGTGTTCTGAAAGCTTGCTCCTGCTGCTCTTCCCATTCGAACTCTATTTTTTTTATCAAGAGTTTAGAGAGCGGCTGAAATTTTTTTGCATAATTCTGAATAAATTGTCTATAATATTCAACAAATTCAAGAAATTGTTTGATTTTATTCGCATCCGTAGGTCTCGGGTATTTCTTCGCTGCTTCGATTTTTTTGGGATCTGTTTTTATTTGTCTGTTTCCTACTACGCGTCCCAGTATTCGCCTCGCGTTTCAAAAATTAGCATTTTTTCGGCTCAATTGTTAAGTTTGCTTCCAAAAGCCGCTTTCAAAGACTAATAAAACGGCTCCCGTGCTCTTCGAGGTTCAGAGCAAACACCATAATGTCATCCAAATACACTTAGATTTTATGCCCTCATAGACCTGCCAACGCGAGTGACATCGCTCTTAAAAATATATTGGGCGAGTCCGTACATCCCATTGGTATTCTTTTATACTGATGGTGACGGTCTGGCCCCGAAAATGCTGTTTTGTGTGCGTCATCCTCGTAAATTTCTATTTTAAAAAATTCCTGCTTCAAATCAACTACTGTCATGTATCGAGCCGGAGCTAAATGCTCGAATATATCGCTTTGGTATAGTAAGGGATGGCAGCTTCCTATAGTAATTCCGTTGAGCTGCCTGAAATCATTTGCTACGCACCAACGCTTCTCCCCGTCCGGCCCCGCATGCTTGGATACAATCCACATGTTAGAATTGTCGACGATTCCTTGCTCGAGCAATTTGTCTATCTCTTTTTTCATCTGTTCCCTTAGCGCTGGTGGGTACTTATAGCGCTTCGCCGTCACGGGCTTGTCTGTCGTAGTTATGATGCGGTGTTTCAATATATGAGTTGCTGTCAACGGTTCTCCATCTAGGCCAAATACAAATGGATTATACTCTATGAGCTTCCGGACGTGTGGTTTTTCTTCCTCGTTGCAGCTCGAAATATCAATAAGCTGCATTGTTTTATTGATTCTCGCTATTTTACCTTTATGTGACCAACTACCTAAATTGTCAGTGTTCTTAAGATCACCATTGTTCCCACCACTTGTATGATTATTTGTAACGCTGTATTCAACATTGTTCATTTTTTTTTCTTTCTTGGCCATTCGCCTCAAAAAGTCTTATCATTGCCTCAATAATGCCCTGAGCGTCGCCCCCTTCGATGCTAAATGGATTGGCCTCTCAAATCACCTCGCATTCTACTAACTCAATTTCAGGTACAGGTATGCTTATTGTTTCATTTAGTGTGTTTACAGACTCAGCATAAGCTTTTCTACCATTATTTGTGGCTATAAAACTTCCGAATAAAACTCTTTCTCTCATTCTTTGCAAAGGAACCCACTCTACTTTTATTTTTTGGCTATTTATTCTGACGTGGGCATATATAACTTGCGACCTTGATATAACTTTAAAATGTCCTATCCAATTATTCCTTCCCCATCCATCAGGAAGTCGCGTGGGACCACATGCAACCTACACATAAGGCCATTCAGTGGTATTTCAACTACACCGAAAGTGCTACGCTCTCCATGCGTAACACCCACAATTCTTACTCGGTTCTTCAAGTCAAAAAATGCATTTGGAAGAATACTGTCTTCCTTTATAATGGAAATTTCAGCTCCTGTGTCCGCGTAAAATTTTGCTTCCCCACCTCTCAGTTGAGTGCTTGTCATAAATACCGAAGGGGGTGCCCTACCTGCTAGAAATATATTTATTTTTGCTTCACGCTGAGGCTCGCAGCCGTTATTGTTTTGTCCTTTTTCCATTTGAGAGCTGTTTCGAGGCAAATTATCTCTCCTTGTCATCATATCAACTCTCGCACTCGCAGCTAGTGACTGTCTAACCTGTACGCTTGCCGTTTTTCTGCTTTCCAGTATTACAGGTCTTACTGCGGCCACGTTCCAACTGTATGGCGCTTTCAACCCATAGATAAACTGTTTCGCTGACTCTCTATCCACGGATTGTTTTAAGGCAGTTTTCTGAATTTGGGACAGCTGTGGGTTGGCATCATGAGTCATCATTATTCTATTATCGTTGCACCTGGCTGCAGTACTGAATAACTGACTCGCTGTACAGTTGAGTCAGTGACTTAAGTTGGGCTAGCTGTGTATCAATGCCTCCATGCTCCCGAATCGCCGTGGTAGAGCGTGTACAAATGCGTCTACGGTATTAAACAGTGATTACCGGGTGCAAAATTGATCTGCCGCCATCCCCCTAAGTTTACCGCCTCGGGTACCTATGAAGTATTTTTCACATTGCGGTGGAACTGCTAGATTTGCTGTCTTTACCATCTATTTAAAAAGTGGAAGATTTATTGGATCTCCATTGAATATAGGAATGCCACTCACCGCGCTATTGACATGGGACAGTGCACTATAGTGCATGCTAACAGGGTACGTGTTTTTCGCTCGCTGTTGGCTCATGATGGGGTTTATGTAAGTTGGATTTGGGTGCGCTTGATGCTGCTGCTCTCGCAAAATGTATTCCCCTTCATGTTATTATCCCGAAACGACCAGTCAGATGACGGTGCTATTGGTTGGCCTCTCACCCTTTCATTTATTGGGCCTGTGAGTTCGTAGCTGGGTCCAGCATTATGCATCCTCGTGCCCGAAAATTTGGGATTCTCGTTTGCTGCCCCCCATACATTCTTACCTCTTCCAACGTCCTTGACGATAAGCCCCAATTGTTTTTGTGGCCAAGTACTAATTCTCAACCATTTTGTGTAAGTATTTTCTCCAAAAACTGTGTCGCACATTGCTGTGCTGTTTGCTGCGCCACTTGTTTTTCTCCTCGTCTGAACGCATGTTGAAGCGTATCCTGTGTATCCTGAATGTTGAACCTATCTTTCGAGTGCGAGTTTACGTCCCTCGAAATTTTGCTCATCCTATTTCCGGCTGTATAATCTGCATTCTTTAAGGGTAACATATTCGCCTTGTCGTTTCTAATGGTGTTTGAATATTATGCACCCACCCCCATTATACATGGCGTTGTTTGTGAGACTTTCTCCCTCATCACCCCTAGTAATTTTTTTTAAAGAATTTAAGCATTAGCATCCGCTGTTTCTTGCCCCTTTTTTCCCATTCCATTTGAGTTTTGGGGCTGTGCTCTAAAAATACGGTTAGTATTTCTGACTCCGACTAGTTTTCCGAATACGAGGGAATTTTGTCCTCCCTAACACTAATTACATCACTTTGTACTTCATCGAAGTTTTCTATCATAGATTTTTTATTATTATTTTTTTTTTTTTTTTTTTTTTTTTTTTTTCTTTATTTTCAGTCTGTATGAGAGCGCTTAAACACTCATAAGTAAATTTCCGTACGATTCGTTGCGTTCCTATTTCACGATTTACTTTACTTTAACATTTATCGTGTATCTAATTTATCATTTATTTATTTATTATTTCCTTACTTTCAACCTGACCAATTTTTTTTTACGATCCAAAATCTTTCTGACACACGATAAATTACCCTAATGACGCACCACCGATACTATGAGGATGATACCGAACGCAAAACCGATATAGCAAAAAAAGAAATTTATAACGCACTAAAATTTTTAACAGAACCCTTGGGACAGTTAAATATATTTGTTTATTTATAAATTTCAAGTACTTACCATATGCTCCTAGCTAGAATTATGGCAACCAAGATCTTTATCTTCCTTGTTTGCTTCATTTCCATCAAAGTCCCGGGTATCCTTCACCTTGGTCCTTGATTAAAGCTGCTTTTTTCCGTACTTCAGTAACTCCTTGTTCCACTCATTCCTCTCATGGCAGTTCCTTGTTCACTTCGTGGCACGACACTATATGTGTTTCCCAAAAATCGCGAAAGTCGATACTTTGTCGTCGACTAAAACCGAGAAAAAAAAATTTGATTTTTATTAAATCGCAATGACCATCCCACTTCTGACACCAAAACTGTTAGTAGGATTCTATGGTCTTGGGGTGCGCACGAAGTAAATAGTCAAGGAACTAGTATGATCGTCTTTATTTATGCAAAAACGAGAGAAGAGCGCGTCGCGTGTGTATGACCTTCGTCCTTGCCGGTTCCAGCCAGAGCAAGGGCTTCCTCCAGCATCCTATTAGCTAAACCCTTTGCTTTCTTTTACTATAATTATCTGTAGTAGGCCCCAAAAAGAGGAGGCGCACGTACATGTAGCTATGATATCGTACGTGACATAAATTTGAAAAAGAATAAGTTTAGTGTAAGAAAATAAAATAAAATAATAATAAAAATAGATTGCTCTAAGAAGATTTTTGTTATGTTCTATTTATAATAATTATCATTTAAATAATATAGTAATATGTAGTAAGATAACCAAAAACTTAAATTAAGGTTACACATGTTTCTAGGAGATTGGCACGTGAATCACGCAGGAAAGCAAAGCCAAACTAATATTTATATATACATATCCCCTGTATCATATCGTGAATGTATATGAATACACAAACAT
>NW_019379496.1:975665-1018194 GCF_000648655.2 Copidosoma floridanum
AGAGAGAGAGAGAGAGAGAGAGAGGGAGTGCCGCAGTGGTGGGGTGAACAACAACGGAGGAGTGGACCAGACTTTTCGTAGCGTATTTCCCCTTACGCGGCTGTTCACTGCCCGCCATAAGATGTTTCATACCAAAAATTATACCACTTTCTTATGCTTGCAGTACTGATGTATCTTTATGACGTCATATGACATACAAGGAAAAAGTTATAGAGATGACGCTCAAATTCGGACTTAGCACTATTTTTAATTATTTATTAATGAAAATATAAAAATAAGCTCTAACCATTTTGAAATAATCAATATGACTAGATAAGTTTGTTTGAACTTTATTTTAAATTTATTTTCACAAACTGTGTGAGATTACAAGTACTTAAAGATTTATATATACAAACAAAAACAGTTACTGTCAATTATAAACTGTATGCTTTCTTCAATTTGATTCACTCGCAGTAGAAATTTTTTTTATTTTTTTCTTACAAATAGGGCACACCCTTCTATTGAGATCTAGTAGCCTAGACTCTCTGTCGTATTCATATCGCCATTTGTATGTGCACGTTTCACAAGCGACTTGGTGTCTGCAGGGATGAAAAACTGCTGTCGGTGTCGCTTCGCAGCAGAACAAGCACTTTTCTGAAAAATTTAAAGACCGTTAGTGCTTACAATTATTAAATCATTTAAGTGCAAAAAGGAAGAATCGCACATCAAGCTCTTTCATTACACAACAGAGATACAAAGTTTCTTCGGTTTATCGGTTGCTGTCAAATTGCAAATAGGTTAAAAAGAGCACAAAATCTAGTTTTCAAGGAATTTGTTGACTCATTTGTGCCTGATATCTTTGATAATAAAAAATAATTTAATGGATTGAAAAAAAGACTGGCACATTAACGTTGAGATTTCTTAAGAGATAGGTTAAAATAATTATTGTTAATACTGACTTGCACGGTACACAATTCCTAATGATAGAAAAAAAAAACCTTTTAGTGGCACTGAATTTTTTCATCTTTGTAACAGCAATTTTAAAATATAAAGTCCCAGGATAATTTATGCAAATTATAAAAATATTTATAGTGCAAATCTAGTACTGTTTAATCTATATTTTTGCAAAGTGAGGTACTTCAATAATAACAAAATAATTACATTAATTTTAGTGTACAAGTAATAATTTTATGAAAAACATTTGCAGAAAACAATATTTTTAGAACTTTATGTACTTTGACAAGATTAACGTTTTTATTACGTTCCAGTATATTTCAACTAATACTTTTTTTAAATTGTAGTTCTTACTTTTTATCCATATAGTTACCACATTTTTTTGCGTATCTTTTGCGTACATTATACAAACTACTCGTTTTTGAAATTTAAAAAATTGAACTCAATTGTCTATGCTTCAAGCAGCATATCTAAAGATATGTTTATATTTTGTAATGCATTATTACCACCCACATATTTTATTATCTAAATTCCGAAACGAATACAAATACATTTATTCATGAGCATGCATTCGCATTGGTATTGCTTTATTGCTAAGGTTCCGATAAAAATAAAAAATGTTTTGTAACTCTGACAAACAAGACGTTTTTTCTAAAAACATTTCAAGTAACATATTATATGCGTGTGAATTTTTTACATAATTTTTGCAAACATATTGAGAAATCATTTACTTTAATCTACAATTTACCATATGCTCGTATGGACTTGAGTAATTACATTATATTTAAACTATTGTTGTCAAAATACAACTTAACAAAAGCAATGGCGATTATTTTCTACTTGGTATTGTTTAAAATAAGTGATATATTACAAAAACTAAATAAAGAAAAAAAATTTTCATATAAGCTCTTCAAAAAACCTTGCGTTTAGTGAGATTTAAGTTCTGTTTCTCCTCGCAAAGAGCCCTTGTTACATTGTCGTATTAAATTATTATTTTTACGAAAATAAATCTGGAAAAAAATATTGAAAAATTCATACGCACATTACCTTTCTTAAGGAGGCTTATTAGGTCCAACTATCAACAGAGAAAACTCAATAAAAGAATAAGTTTGGATAAAGAAATACACAGACAATCTCCTGATACAGCTTGGAGCCAATGCAGCGCCTTGTAGTTCAGACTTCAACTGCACAACGTTTTGTCTCGTAACAGGGATTCTTGTGTAAAATTCTAATTTTTGGACTTTTAATGCAGCTATTTTCATAGATATAACACGCCTATTTGAATGGCACTTCAGAGATAGCTAAAAACATCGTCAACGATTATTTTTATTAAATTTTTTGCTTTTTTTCCGGTTTACTTTTGAACAAATCACCAATTATTTCATAAAATTTACTTTTTTCGTTTAAGATTACGTATTACATGGGCGTAGATAATATACAGCCCTGGCAGTAAAAGATAAACCTCTATAATCAAAACATACTTTTTTTGCGTAATCAAAAGTTTTTAAATTTTTCCGGGACCTCCTTAGTCATGTTTATCAGTGCCATTACAAGTTCAGTAGCGACTTTTCTTTATGTTGTTTATTTCCTTTCGGTAGCATTCCGTGACTACATGGTGAACTACTTTCAATATTTAGTTGCAAAAAGTTTTATTAGCCATTTGCATAAGGTTACAGTGTATGAACAGTAATGCTAATGTTTTTTTTTACGGCAACAACTAAACTTTTGTATATTCACAATAAAATAATTTATTTTTTTTGTCACTTCAGTTCTGCAACTATCGGTCACATTATTTAATCGTTTAATTACTTGCATTATAGATTAGTCGTGTCTTACTACTTACAGAATAGACGTGTACTTATGAACGCGTGATGTCAACAAATTACAATTTATATTTATAACTTATACTTTTACGGACTTTGTAACAAAATACGTTTCCACAACGTTTTCCTTAGAATCTTTGCTTTTTATAAATTACTAAAAAAGTTAACGTTTTAAAAAAAAAAGTCGCTTGTGACCTGAACACCTGTTGGTTCTCTGTTTGAACCTTCTCAATGCCCCTTAAAATAATATAAAAACTGGGAAAAAATATAAAAATAATCCATTCATTCTCCATTACTTTGAGGCATATTTATCTGCAGAGGAGAAGAAATTTTTTTAAATTTGATACCGGGACTACATATCCAGAAAGACACGTCTGCATAGACGAAACTGCAGTATACAATAAATTGACTTTACCTTAGCGTAGTTATTGTTCAAGTGCACTATTCGGGCGCCTACAGATTGCAATTATTTTTAATCGTCACCGATTCCACACAATGAGAAAGAATGCACCTTGGACAATAGGTTTTCGTATTAATATAACATTACCCACAGCATGCCCACCCTATAGTCCACTATATAGCTATTATCATACAGTTGCAAAACCAATGAGAACAGACCGTAGGGCCGGAATTTTATTAAATAGTGTTTTTTGGAATGGGAGGAATAATATTTTGATTGATTATTATACATCTGTTGTCATAGAGTACAATAATTTTCATCCGTACTCTGAAAAAGTTTAAAAAAAATTAGTAGCCACATGTAAGCGGTCGACAAATAGTAGGTGCAATACGGGTGGCGCGTGCCGAATGCCCTGTGATGTCGGGGGTGATGGGGGAGTAGCAGCGGCGGCGGCTGCTCTCCAAGAGCAGCTCAGCAAAAAAAGAGCAAGCGTTTTTAAAATATTCACAATCGACAAAATAACAATACCTCGACTTTCAGAAGACGTACTAAAATTTTTTTGTAATTGACTTAGGATAGCAGGACGAAACACAATTAAGTGTTAACAGCGTTTTTACGTATTACCCCACACCCTCGACACCACAGAGCGTTCAGCAAGCGCCGCGTGTTCAGCACCTACTCTTTCAGTCATTGCCTACTATTTGTTGACCACTTACATCTGACAACTAATTTTTTAATGATACTATAGATGGTTAGTGACAACAAGTGCAAGTTTCTACCGGATCGGTTAGTAAGTGTAGTGTGGAGGATTTTTTTGAATAAAAATATTATTTTGGCTCTAAAAGGTTGTGCAATAACCTTTTTTTTTTAAACCTTTGTTTTTTAAAGTACTTTCCAGGTATGAGAGAGCAAGTGCTTGAAAAGCAAAAATTGTGAAATTACGGGGTTTTATACGTGAGTTGTAAACTAGTATAGTTCAATACATTGTTATATAATCAGTAAAAATTAAAATTTTTGAAAAATTCCAACGTAGTTTGAAACTTAAAAGATTTTCTCAATTTTATGCCCTGCTACGGTCGGTGTGACTATTTGAGAAAAAAATGGCGCTTTTTGAAATTAAGGGCTAAAAAAAAATTCAATCGTTAATTACTTGAAAAGTTTAAAATTAATTTTGTTGAAATTTTTTGCACTTGTTAACGCTATTACAAGAAAGAGTTTTAGTAATTTTCGGACACTTGAGGAGTATTGCTTTTTAGGTGTTAAATATTGAGAAAATGTCTATTTTCTATTTTCTAACGCCATTTGCAGATAAAAATTAACACTTACGATTTTTGCTTGGGGCTCATTTTTTCGGTATTTATATTAGGAACAAAGCATTATATAGGTATGCATAGCAAAAAAAGCTTTGGAGAGGCAGTATAGAACGAAACGTGAAAAAAGTCATTTTTTTACGAATTGTTCAATTAAAATATGAAGCACAACTTTTTCGGATTACAGATAAAAATTATTGTATTCTATGGCAATGGATGTATAATGACCAATAAAAACATTCCCCCCTCTCCCCTCCTTCCCAAAAAAATAAAGGGCAACATCTCGGCTGTCTGGTCTAGATATCAATTTCACTAGATGAGCTGGCCCAGGTATTGGGCCCCCCTACCGAAAATAACCTGCCGACAATCCCATTGACCCGGACGATAAGGCTACATACTCCCACGATGGAGATAGGCAGCGAATTTTCTATAACTCTTCAGAACCAAAGACCTTACATTACCGTCACGTACTAATCTCTAATAACATCAAAGGTTCTACAAAAATATCTGACAAAAGACATGGTCAGGTAAAATTAATTCGAAGGCTGGTCTGTAAAGCGGTGTAACTATCGATTTCTTAATTAATTAGTCTCCATAATCTTCCTGTTAAATATGTGCAAAACAACAATAACATCAAGAACACTCTCATTTTTTAAAATGTATAATACAGGCCTCCGATTGAAACTTATGATTTGTAAAATACAGTAGCACAAGCACACTTTATAACTCATGAAACAATGGTTAATAATTATGTAATGATATATAAGACCTAATAACAATCATAAAATGTAAAATATGTCGCTTTCACATTGGTCAAAGAAGTAGCAACAATTTCCGTGCGTTTCAATTCGTACTGATGAATCATTTGCAACAAGTTACATTTACGAAAATCTCATATTTTTATGGCATTGATAATTGAACTTGTTTCGGAAAAATCAACCTCTCTACCAAAATTTATTTATGTGCACATAACGTTTCGTTCATAGTACAAAACATTATTTCCGAAGCTTATTTAACGTCGTTTCTAATATTATTTAACGATACATACTGTCGCACTTAGAATTCCGCTTAGCACTCACAAAGTGAGCCCCGAGGGGCACTCCTTCATCATCTGTTTAACGAAACCCCCTCGTATGATGAATTTGGTTGCACTAGTATCGTATTCTTGTAGTTTGACGGAAGCATAGTGGGCCCTGGCAGGCCCTCCTATGCTAACACCAAAATATAAAAAAGTAATACTAGCACGTTCGGAGTGTGGTTTCATAGACCATCAAATGGGCCCGCGAAAGCCCTCTTCTATTATCTACAAAACAACAATGAATTTTTCAAAATTCATCATATTTTACGTAGTTTATCGTTTATTATACATAACAAAAAAAAATTCGCTGCTTTCGAAACAGTTTTTAGGGAACTACTTAACGTCACACAACATTGCACTTGGAATTCCGTTTAGCATTTAACAAAGTGAGCCTGAGGGGCACTCCTTCATCATCTGTTAAATGAAAACCCCTCGTATGAAAACTTTGGTTGGACTAGTTTTACGTTATTGAATTTCGACGTAATCATAGTGGGCCCTGGCAGGCCCTCCTGTGCTTACACCGAAATATAAAAAATTAATACTAGCACGTTCGGAGTGTGGTTTCATAGACCATAAAATGGGCTTGTGAAGGTCCTCTTCTATTAGCTACAAAACAACAACGTCTTCTCCAAAATTCGTCATAGTATTTATAATGCATCGTCAACAATGAAAAATGTTAAGTGTTACAGTTACTCTATTGCTTATCCAAGATTATTTCATGATATTTACTTGCACAGTTCCAATTATTTTTTGGGGCTATACAGTAAGCTCCACTGTTGTGCAAAAAACTATAACTGACTATGATTAATTACGGTTTTATACATTGAAAATCTGGTTAAGTTGTGGGGATTGTATCAAAGAACAACAGAACTTTGAAGATAAAAAATTAAATGAGGATAAAAACAGTTTGTATCTTTTAAGTGACCTTTTACAATAACGACAGTTAAGACAATTCTTTAGTTGTAAAATTAATGAAATATTTTTTTCAGACAGATCAATACCCTGTCTGTGTACTACATAATTAAATAATACATAAACCTTATCAGATACCTTCATTAAATATTACAAAAAAAAAAAGATCTGTAAGTTACTGCGGACAGATAAGATTTGATAAATTCACTGTAAGACAAAGGAGCATGAAAAAAATTCTTTGTGCTGTACAAAACTATAAAAGTGTTAATTTTTTATCTGTGATTCAAAACCAGTCGATATGTCAGTAATGTACAAACATTTTTTTTACAAAATTACAAAAACAATCTAAATCATACTATGACAAGTTCCTAAAATACTTTTTTACCAGACTACGTCTTAAAATTAGCTTAGCTTCTGTAAAAATTCTTTACACATAGTTCATTCACGAATCGCCGTATATTAGCACATTTCATTAAATTTTTTAAACATTTTCATTTAAAACAACATCGATTGCATTACTATGGAAAATTTCTTGTGGATACGTTATTTTTGTACCTAAAAGATAATTTGCACTTTAATGGGGCTGCACATTAACATTATGTGATGTCTTTTTCACTCTCTGCTCTATTTGACGTTATGGTCATCGATACAATGATAAATAAAATATTTTATAAAGAATACAGATTTCTAAATACAATCGCATAGAGATAACGTAATACTATTTTTCCAGTGATTAAATTATGATTTTTTTTACGATAACGCTTTTTTATAACCAAATAAACCGTATAAAGTTTATACTTTCGAAACGGAATCGGATTGGGACCATTTTTAAGCGTTTCTTAAAACATTATAATCATAATAATATAAAAAATAAAATTGCAACTCTAGCTACAACGGGGTGTCTTGCGTTACAAACATTAAAAAACATTAGCCTGCACTTACTATAATATCGTGCGTTAAAAGTATATAATATCGGCAGCTTCATTCCAGAATAAACAAAAAGAGTTCAGTTGTTACACAAAAATGAAAGTAAATTTGCAGATAAAACTTTACTTTTGCTTCAAGTATGTTTCCGCTTAGTTATCGGTAAAGGTGATTACAATCAAATAATGCGTGAAAAACTTGACAGTACGATAAGTATCTAAGAATTTGTACGGTATCATTTAGGTGGCTTTGGCAATTTTTACGAGGATGACGAAAAGCTCTCAAATTCTTAAGTTATGTAAATAAGCTATGCCAAGTTTATTTACAATAAAACAAACTAAGGTCAACCTCATCATTTTTTGGAAAATCGCTACCGAAGAGTCGCTGCTTTAATACACAGTCTTACAGAAATTATTACTAAAATGACTATAACTCCAAATGTTAATCACTAACATCTATAAATAAAAATTGTATTTCAATATTTTCCCACAAAAAATCACTTAGAATTGTGAAAACTGTATGTAAGCACTTAGATCTCGAAAAAATAAAGATGAAAGCGATTCAACCTCTTTTGCGCGCGCGCAGATAGCAATTATTGATTTCTTTCCTTATTTTAATTGATTTTTTGCAATTGATTAGGCAAATAACCATCTTAAAATTCAATACATGGTACAGACATTTATTTAATATGGTATTTAACAAAAAAAATAGTTCGTAAACAATTGAACCTTTAAGTGCCCCTAGCTTGGTACGTCATCAACCGCTTAAACCACTATAACTGAATTCTTTTTTATTTGTAACGAGTAAAACAAAATTTTATGTCATGGTCTTATGAATATTTTGGATACTGCCTCACTGCAAGAAAACTAAATTTAGTTTACTATCTTTTATGCTAGGTACTGGAAGAGTCTTGCTGTATGTATTACGTAAAATGAGTTTTTTGGTATATAATTGTAGATCATAGTAACATTTATCATATATATACCAGTTTTATCTCTTTTAATTATGAAAAACTTGTTTCCAAAAATATTTATTTTGCATACAGATTACTATTATCTATGATGAACAAGACTCGAAATAAGATAATTTGGCATATATATGATTGATCTTTTTTTTTTAACTAAATGTTACCTGGAGGCTCAAAATGTCTGCAGGCTTCTCCTCTAGGAAAAATCTCCACTTCGTTTGTCTTTAGTCTCTTGACCAGATCTGTTAAGGGAAAGAAACCCGTAATAATATTAGAAAATAATTTTGACATTTATCTTTTTCTATGTATAATATCGTTGTCATATAATAATTATCTTTGTAAATGTATAAGTATGATATTAAATACATAATGATACATATAATTTTTCCGACTACCAACACCAACCATGAGCATATTCTCTTGATTTTTTTGCTTTGCAAAAAACCGGGCACTCTCTTTTCTGTCAATATTTATTATAAGAATATTCCCATATTTAACGATATTACTTATGCTACATTTACAATTCACGTCATAAAAGAGTATTATTTAAATAGAAATTCTTTATGGCGCGATTTTTCTGAACTGTCTTCAGTATTTTAAGTTCTATTTGACGTTAAGAGCTGAAACATCGCACCAAGCTGATCGAGTTTAGATTAATTATTAATTTAAATGTTCACTTACAGTTGATAATATAAGTAAGACATTTTTAAGTATTTTAAGACCCATACAGTTCATAGCATTTGTATAACCTTGCTATATTGTACTGTTAAGTCAGACAACTTTTGCATTTAGATGACATACATCATACTGCTGTTTAATTTCCCAACTATTTGCACTACATCTACAAGACCATCAATGGTTTTAAAAAATTGGAAGAAAATATTTACTAAAAAAGTAACGTAGCATCTAAGGTTACAAACCACTTTTTTTGTCGTAACGTCAAAACTTATTGAGTGTAAACAACACTATAATTACAGTATGTAGAGATTAAGAACACATTTTAACTTTTGACATTTACATGAAAACGACTTTTGGGGATGTAATGCGTCGATTACAAATGGAAGTTCCAAATCTGAATAATTTGTGGATACGGACCACAATGTCTAATGCAACATAAAATACTGAAGACTCTTTGCCACATAATTTTTTTTCAGAATAACTTTTAACGATTTAAGCATCTTGGGTAATATAGGCCTTTAATATGTAATCTTCAAAAAATTTATTGAGTAACGTACTTTCAAAAACAAAGTTAGAGTTGATGTTTATATGCCACAGTTATTGTATCTATTTACATACTAAAAATTATAAATGAAGAAAAAATTACTTTTTCTCCTTTGATGCCTACTGCGATTTTCTCGTTTTCTTTTTTCATCACTTGCAGTTACAGCCCTTTTATTTTCGGCCTCCTCTCCGCTAAGATTAACCACAGCTGCCCCACTTTGAGGCGAATAGGATACTTTGAAATTAAATTAATTTAATTTTTTATACACGAGTAATCTAATACATGAATTACATCGGTTTTTTTTAATGGACAAACAAATAGTGAAAGCTGATTGAAAAAAAACTTTAATAATTATTAACGTTGGTGAGAGTTTCACATAGTTTATTTTCTGTTTTTAACTTTATCATAATAAAAGTAAATACTGATACGAATCAACGTTTTCATAAGGTTCAATACAGAAAAGCGTTTGACGAAAAAATGATGCAGAAAAACCAAATGCTTATTCAAAATTAAAGAATTAACTCATTACAACACAAAAAACCACAAATACTTTCAACTATTTATTCACCAAAACCGATTTCTTGGATTACAAACAAAAAAATTAGCTTACCTTCTGTTGATGTGGTCGAGGATGTGGTATTCGACACAGCTGCTGGTAGAGCAGGACTCAAACGCTGTGATGCGTTGCCTACATTTTCTTCATGTAAGTCTTCGTACATATGTTATAGTGCCTTACAGTAATAAATGAGAACGGATGACGTAATTGTACGTGCACTACGTATTAGGACTTAAATTTATTAATGGATTTCATTTTGGCATTTTAAAACCACCTAACATCTGCACTCATATACATTATGGCGCATTATGGCGTTCAAAAAGTAGTCTCATTAACTACAGTTAGTTAAGTATTAATACATCTTACGCAGAGTGTATGATCATTTCAGAAAACTCTATATAGTTTTTTTTTCAACTGGTTACTACTTATTCGTCGTGTTAACCCACTAGTAGAGCCACCCTGGTGGATTGAAATATAACCCTAGTAGGCTGCAGTAACGTGTTCAAACGTATAGCACGCGCATGGGCCAGCATAGCACGTATGACCCGCACATTCGTATTTTGAATTGTTAGGGATGCTAATTTTACGTTGAGATTTTTGATTTTCTAGCAATAATTTGGCTTTGTAGACGTTTGGTATGACACAGTAGACTATCTGGGATGCAAATATGACCAAATAAATGAATTTTAAAGTGCTGGCATGGCCCAAGTTTACGAAAAATAAAAAAAAAATTGTATGATTTTTATAAAATCGAAAAAATTGCTATTTTCGCCGTATCTCCAGTATTTACAGAGATACGAGCGAATAGTGGCCAAAAACGAGTTTATGTATACACGTGCAGTATTAACGGTTGTATTTAACAATCTTCCAAAAAGGATACAACCATGCACAAACTACCTCAACTTTGCCAATTTGTCAAAAATGGTTGCAAGCATGTAGTTTAACCTCATCGATAAAAAAAGGTTCTAACTTGCTGGAACCACTTTAAACTTAAAGATTACTTTTTACTTAAGTATAATCTGTAAATGTGAGTTTTTTTTTTAAATTGCAATATATTTTTTTTATGTACTATAGACACCAAGAAAAAATTGCTGAAAAAAAGACAGTGGTGCCGTCAATAAAAGTGGCTACTGTTAAAAAGAAGTTTATACCAAGTATTCTCCGTAAGAATGAAAAAAAAGCATGTCTTACATGGGTAACAAAAAAGATTATTTGAGTCTTGTTTTCAGTTTTAGAGGTTACCACAAAATAAAATATGACCCGCATTTAAAACATTTTCTCCTTCGATAAACTTTCTTTTACCATTACCTACATAATTTATGAAATCATAAATGGATATCAAATAAGACATATTGAAAGTCGATCGCACTATACGTTTGAACACATGATTGCGGCCCATAAGGGTTCAATTTTAATCCACCAGGGCGGCACTAATAGTAGGTTAACACGACGAATAAACGTGTCAACATTTATTTACAGTATGCCTAGAGGGGAAGAGTACGATATCTTTGGCGATACAAAATGATGAAGGATTTTGTAACAAAAAATTGCTTTTTTATTGTTTACACATGTCTATCTAGCTGGGTTTTCTAGATATCAATGATCGAAAGTTAAAATTCAGAGATCTAAGGATTCCAGTAGCGACACAAATAAGTTTGGTTTTCGATAAAGAATTTATCAAAGATTATTGAAAAATACAATAAAAAATTACATCTAGCTTTGTTTCAGAAGTATCAAACTAGAAAGTACAAAAATTTTAACATTTTCATTAAAAAGTATGGTTTTTATTGTGAAAACATTTAAGGATTACTGGAAAAATAATAAACAAATTTTTTCACAATCTACAATCGGGATATCATAGTCGAAAACATTTGAATTTACCTAATATCGACATATTTTCTTACTATATGAGTACTACATGAGTACTAGATGTGTTCTATGCCACGTTATCTACTATTTCGTTAAGGAAAAAAGTATATACCTGCTCTTGAGCGTACTTTGCGCCGATAAATTAGTTTGCACCCAAGAGCAGGAATTGACTGTAGGCTCACGTGGATGGACAACAATGCTTTGAGCTTTTAATACAAAATCATCATAATTCGTATACTAATGGACCTCGGGAGGCGTGTGTGGCGTTGGCGTGTGTATCTGCGGCGGTGTGGACGGGGGACGGATGCCCCACGTCTCCATCGGTGTGGATGCATGGGCCGGCTCTGCTTGTGCTCCTTCTTCTTCGCTTTTTGCTGGTTCCGTGGGTGGCACTCCATTGCTTGATGTGGGCCAATAAAAACTAGCACCCATCGTGTAAAGAAGTGAGCGGCGGTTAAATCATTCTTTTCAGATCCATGCATCACACTCTCACTAAACAAACACAGGAACACTTACGGATTGTTCTGGGTTGCGCGTGGTGAGTCCTTCTCCGGGCTTGCGTTGAAAACCTGGTGGCGTGAGAACCCGGTCGATGAGGCCCAGGTAAGTCTAGGTAACCACATCTGCTATGACTGTCCGCCTCATAAACAAAAAAGACGTGGTAGGCCGAGTAATCTAGGCTTACTACTACTGAAGAGGCTATATGGCGGCACCTTAGTGCCTCATGCCAGCCCGTTTTGTTGGGTTGTCTGCACAGTCATGGGACGGTACACCTGCCGCTCGTCTTACTAGGATAACCGTTATGTACCACCACATATATACATTACACACAAACACCATTCTTAGACTTGTTTCTCAACGCCAGGGCCGTCTCCGTGGGTGGAACTCAGGGAGAGTTGCGACTCCCGGCCAGCCCGAGCAAGAAGCGGTTCTCTCTGATAACAGAGAGTTTCTGCTGCCCTGGTTTAAACTCTTTCCAGATACTTATTTCTAGAAAAAAAGGGTAGTGCTGGCCTTCGTGGGTCAGTACGTCACTCAAAAAGAGGCCAATATGAAAAACGTCAATGCAAAACTTGTACCCCAGGTGGTAACCTCTCTGAGGGAATCCGCCGGCAGTTCCGATCCAGTGAAAGCCCGGGTGACTGTCGCAGGCCCCACGAATTCTGGGGGGGGGGGGGCACAAAGACGTGTCTTATGGCCAACAAGGACTGCTAAATGTTCCATGGCCTTTTCTTACAGACAAAGGACAAAGAGGAAGCCTGTCGAGTATAGGCACTAACGACTCCGAGGACAGCAACGTGTCAGTATTTAGCAACCAGACCCGGGAAGAACTTATATCTTTAAAAGAAAGTGTTGCTATGCTCACAGTAAAGTGACAGCAAGTTGCTGATAAAGTCAAATCAGCAACGAAAAATATAACAGAGACGCTACAATTAATAAACGATAAGTACGGCACTACAGCAAATGCTGTTAAGAATGGGCTCAAAGCCACGCTTAAGCATCTTTAAGAGGCAGAGGTGCTAAAAAAAGGCTGTTTTACTGAAGAAGATGTGTATACCAAAGATAAGAAGTCGTTATTTAAATCCCTGCAGTAGAGGGAACAAAGGCGAGATAATTGTCGATGGCATGTACGGATAAAAACCCTGAATACTGACCTGAAAAAAATAGAACGAAGTAAAAGAAACAGGAGTCCATCGGACAGCGCTGAGAAACGCCAGCAGTCTATGTCTATAAAGAAAAAGAGAACAGGTAGTGGCCAACAAGAAGAAATTCCCCTGAATGACAAAACAAGCCAGAAGAAAAAAGTGGACGCCACAACAACAGTAGTAGTAAAGATGGCTGAAGGACAAACCTTTGCTACAGTGCTGAAGACGATAATGGCAAACTTTGACTCCGATAAGGCTAACGTGGTAGTCCATACTGTTGTCACTACAAAAAAAGGAGACATACTTATCAAGGCAAAAGGTGTAAAGAATGCTACTGCATTCTCACAGCAAATTGAAAAGACGGTAGTTGGACAGGGTATCGTCAAAATGAGCAACAGCAAAGTGACATTAGAGGTACGAGACGTGGATGCCATTGTATGGGAAGATAAGGTTAAAAAGGCTTTTGCTAGGACTTTTAGACATCTGGCCAGGAGCCAGAAGTAGCTCTTTTAAAGTTAAATGCCAGAGGACAGAGGCTGGCGTTGATAAAGTCGGACAAAGCAACTGCCAGAAGAGTAGAAGAGAAAGGCAGGGTACGAGTTGGCTTCGTAAGCAGCCAAATATGAAGAAGAATTAAAGTAACAAGATGTTACAAATGCCTCAGATATGTACACGTCTTAGGCAACTGTAAGAACGAAAA
The DNA here is from genome assembly GCF_000648655.2 of Copidosoma floridanum. The sequence continues at coordinate 990,006 of NW_019379496.1, forward strand.
CAGATCTAAGCTTTGCTTCCCGTGTGGAAGCTTAAACCACCGAAAGAAAGATTGTTCAGAACCAGCACGGTGCTTCCTTCGCCCAACAATAGACAACAAGCATAAAGCAGGCAGCGGGAGCTGCCCTTTATTTAGGAGAGCCCTAAAAGAGGCCAGGGATAAGGCCCAAGCAGGATCAGTATAAGGCAAAAAGGCCTTAAGTTAAAAGAAAGGCTTATGTGGACCCACGCTGCGCTGAGTACTTTTTATCTATCAGCAAGGAAAAGCATTAAGCTTATAGTGGTGCTGGCTAAGTAGGTGGCCTACTATGAAGCGCTAGACAAATAGCTGGTCCTCAGGGACCGCGAGGGCTATTTAGGACTCAAAAGCATCAGCACCTCTAGCAAATGGTGTCGAGTTAGCTTAATAATGCTGTGAGACGCGATGGTCTCCTGGTAGCTCCACCCTAAAGTAATACTTACGTGGTTCCGGGATGGATCAAGAGCCACGTAGCATCGGGAAGGTTTTAGTGGGTATGGGTGGTCTTATGAAGAAAATCTACTGGGTCTTAAACTACCGCTGTCACTGCGGTGTAATTCGATGCATTTCACCTCCCTCCACAAAAAAAAAAAAAAAAAAACCACTATTACTACTACTAATACTACTACTCCTACTACTACTACTACTACTACTACTACTACTACTACTACTACTACTACTACTACTACTACTTCTACTACTCCTACTACTACTATTCCAGGGTCCCAGGTGAGGTTTTCGTTAGTTTCTCCTTACCGGGCGCTTCCCCGGGTGGTAGATAGGGGCACCCTTTTAAAATATGAGGTGACGATGGGCAGCTGGGGTGGCTCTCTGTGGTGGTGGTCAAGGGCGTGGATAGAGGGGCGTGTGTGGCGTTGGCGTGTGTATCTGCGGCGATGTGGACGGGGGACTAGTGCCCCATGCCTCCATCAGTGTGGATGCATGGGCCGGCTCTGCTTGTGCTCCTTATTCTTCGCTTTTTGCTGCTTCCGTGGGTGGCACTCCATGGCTTAAAGCGGGCCAACAAAAACTAGCACTCGTCGTGTATAGAAGAAAGCGGCGGTTGACACATTCTTTTCAGATACATGCATCACACACTCTCACTAAACAAACACAGGGACACTTACGGATTGTTCTGGGTTGCGAGTGGCGGGTCCTTTTCTGGGCTTGCGTTGGAGGCCTGGCGGCGGGTAAAGCCGGATGATGAGGCCCAGGTAAGTCTGGGTAACCACATCTGATATGGCTGTACGCCTTATAAACAAAAAAGACATGGTGGGCTGTCTAATTTAGGCTTACTACCACTGAGGAGGCTATATGGCGGCACCTTAGTGCCTTACACCAGCACGTTTTGTTGGGTTGTCTGCGCGTTCATGGGACTGTACACCTGCTAATCGTCTCGCTGGGATGACCGTTGTGTACAACATAAACATACATTACACATGAACACCATTTTTACACTTGTTACTCAACGCCAGGGCAGTCTCTGTGGGTGGGACTGAGAGAGAGTGGCGACTCCTGGCCGGCCCGAGCAAGTAGCGGTGCTCTCTGGTAACAGAGAGGGCTGCTGCCCTGGTTTCAACTCTTTCCAAATTCTTATTTCTTGAAAAAGAGGTTAGTGCTGGTCTTCGTGGGTCAAAACGCCATTGAAAAAGATGCCAAAATGAAAAACGTCGATGCAAAACTAGTACCCCAGGCCGTTACCTCTCTGATAAAATACGTTGGCAGTTCTGATCCGGTAAAAGCCGCATTGACTGTTGCAGACCCCACGGATTCTGGCTGGGGGCCAGAAAAACGTGTCTCATGGCCATCAGGGACTGCTTTATGTTCTATGGCCCTTTTCAATAGACAAAGGACGAAGAGAAAGCCTGTCGAGCATAGGCACTAACGACACCGAGGACAGCAATGTGTTGGTATTTGGCCACCAGACCCAGAAAGAGCTTGCCTTTCTAGAAGAAGATGGTGCTAAGCTCAGAGTAAAGCGATAGCAATTGGTTAATAAAGTCCAATCTGCAACAAAAGATATTACAGAGACGCTACAATTAATCAACGATAAGTACGGCAACACAGCGAATGCTGTTAAGAATAGGCCAAAAGCCGCTCTTAAACTCCTTTAAGAGGCAAAGTGGTTTTAACCCTTTCCAAATACTTTTTTATAGAAAAAAAGGTTAGCGCTGGCCTTCGCAGGTCGTAGTAGTAGTAGTAGTAGTAGAAGAAGTATTAGTAGTAGTAGTAGTCGTAAAAGTATTAGTAGTTCCCGGAACCGCGTTAGCATTACTTCAGGGTAGAGCCACCAGGAAGACCATCGCATCTCACAGCATTATTAAGCTTACTCGCCACCATTTGCTAGAGGTGCTGATGCTCTCGAGTCCTTTAAAGGACTCGGGGTTTCTGAAGACCAGCACCTGTATTCTAGCGCTTAATTAATGCTTTTCTTTGCCGATTAATATAAATACTTAGCTTGGGTTTGCGTTTACCTACTCAGGGGCCCCCGTTTTCTGCACGGCGGCTCTCTCCTTTTTTTTTTTCTGCCGGAGGACAAACTCAACGAAGCCATTGACCGTCCACCACCCCTCTTCGCTGCTGAGCATCTCAGAGATGATGGTTTCAGGGATAGGTGCCACGCTGTCACTGTTTACCAACTGCTGGCGCTCATGGTGCTATCTCTCACATACGAAAAACGTATGTTCGACTGTATTATCCAACGCAGGGCAGTAAGAACATCTAGGTGATGCCCCCACCACCATGCGATAAAGATAGGCATTGAACTGGCTATGTCCAGAAAGAAACTGAGTGAGGTAGTAGTTTACCTCCCCATGCTCCTTCTCCACCCATGGCAATGGAAGTGGAATCAGGTGGTGCGTCTATCTACCCACTACAGCCCAACCCGACTCCTGTTGCCACGTCGTCAACGTTTTCTCCCGTCTGTCACTATCACTTTCGTCACCAGAGCCCAGAAATTTCCTTCGCCGCTCCTGTGCAAGCAAGACGACAAGAATTGTTCGTGCTATTACCATAATAGCAGCGGAGAAGATCGTGCGTTAGGCACACGCGATTTGTAGAGATCCGATGCGCTTCACCGAAGTTAGGCGCTGTCGGACATCCTTCCTCGCGAGTGCGTCCGCCCATACTTCCGCGCTGTACAGTAGGATCGAGTTGGAGACCGACACAAAGAGCCGTCTTTTCGCTTCCCGCGGGCCCCAAACTTTCAGCATTAACCGTCAAAGCACCCCAGAGACCCTAGCGGCTTTATCGGCTGCTCTCCTGATGTACTCCCCGAAGGTGAGTCGTGAATCGATCCACACTTCCAGGTAGCGCACTACCGGACTCGCGCAGATTACCTCACCCACAACACTTAGGCGAAAGTCCCCCACGAACCATCTCTGCCTGGTGAGGACGACCATCTTCGTTTTTCCTACAGCTAGCTCAAAACCGTGGTCCCGGAGCCATTCCGACACTATCACGACCGCCCACCGTATTTTGCACTCGGCCTCTTCTCGCGACCTCGCTGTGACATGCAATGCTATGTCATCAGCAAAGCTCGTCCGCTTGACCCCTGGAGGCATTTTAAGGCGCAAAAGTTTGTCGTAGACCAGGTTTTAGAGATCGGGGCTGAGGGCAGATCCCTGATCGACTCCCGACGTCAGACGCCTCTTTTTTGATCCATCCTTCGTGTCGTACCGGAGTACTCGATCCTGGAGGTAACTGTCCAGGATCTTTCTTAGGTAGTCTGGTACATTCTAGCGCTTCAGGGCCCTCATTATGTCGGACCATTTTGCCGAGTTGAAAGCATTCTTTACGTCAAGAGTCGCCAGGACGCAGACGCTCCTTGTCTTGTGAGAGGGTTTCCATGCCTCCCTGACCGACTCGAGAACCTCAGCCATAGCCATAACCATTGATCGCCCCTTTCGGAACCCGTACTGGTTTTCTGAGAGGCTGTCTTTTCCTCTTAAGCGGGTTCTTATCAGCCTCCCTAGCATTTTTCCAGCATTGTTTAACATACCTAAGGGTCTGAATGACGACGGGACCAGGGAAGGTGGTTTACTCTTGTCCAGGAGAACAAGCTTTTAGATTTTCCAACGCTCGCTGAACAGTTCAACGTGCAGGCACGCATTCAACATGTCCAACGGAACGCGTTGCTTTTTCGCAGCTATGATCTTGAGGACTTTGTACGGTATCCCGTCCGGACCAGGGGCCTTATGCCCCGGTGTCTCCGACGCCTACGACCTCAATTCCTCGAGAGTGAAGAGAGGTTCTTATTCTACACTTATGTCCTCCCAACTCCTAGTGGGATGCTCCGGACAAAGGCAAGAGACCACTCTCTACAAAAAGGAAGGTTCCATCGACGGCGTCACGAGTTCTGTGTCGCTGTGCAAGATGCCGTGGATGCTGCGCATCTCTGCGCAAGTTAGCAATGTTCTTGGTTCACCAGTAGCACGAACCTCGACTTCTTCCGGCAGACCTTTTGGGCATACACTCGTCGCACCATTCTTTGATCCGTCTCATCGTGCCACTCACGAGTGCCTCAGCCTCCACTTGATTTTTGACCTTGTTTAAATTGGCTGGAGGTGGCAAGCTAACCATGGCTTCCAGTAGCAAATCTAGGTCAAGTTTCACAACGTTCCACTCGTTAACGCGCCTTCGGATTACATCTCGTGAATTTGCACCACGATCCTCGTGTATCACGAAGCTGACGTACTGGTGATAACTGGCCGTGTAGTCCTCCAGGAATTGCCAGTTGGAGACCCGTGCCACCATTTCTGACGACATCAGCGTGAGATCGATGATCTTTACCTGGTTACCAGGTCGCCTAAACGTTGCTGAACCACCAGAGTTCATGACGATGAGATCCAGCCCTGCAGCCTCTTCTAACACCGCCCGTCCTCTGAAGTCAGTTCTCGGCTCCCCCCAAGCGATGGCCCTGGAGTTGAAGTCGCTGGCCAGGACTAAATCACCACTTTCCCTGCACACTCGGACGGTATCCTCGAGTTCGGCAAGCCGCTCTCTGAAGACATCAATTGAAATGTTAGGGGATGTGTAGCAACTCACATGAAAAATACTACCACACCTGATCCAGACGAACCCGTCTCCACCTCCGGTATCAGATACGGAGAACTTGTCGCTGCGAATCAGGATGGCTGCGCCTCTTGTCCTGTCACAGAACTAGCCTCGGCCCGGTAATGTGCGAGATGGCTCACTTATGAAGAGCATATCCACCCCCTGGGCACGGGAAAACTGGTCCAGCAGATCGTGCGCGAGCACGGTCCTATCCAGGTTTACCTGCTGAATCAACGCCATTTTCGCTGAGTCGTCACTGCAGGCACCCGAGGCGCCCCGCACCTGGCAGTCCCAGCAACATGTCTGGTGTCCGGTTTTGGGACCACGTTTTCGCACAGGAAACAGCTCACTTCTTTTTTCGAGCAGTTTCGTGCCACGTGTCCCTTTTCACCGCACCTCCAGAACGCCCCGGTCCTGTTAGGCCCGCCACACTGCCTCACAATGTGCCCGAAGCCCAGGCACCTGAAGCATCGCTCAACCGTGAACTTTTGGCGCATCCTGCCGTTAACCCAGCCCAGCCTAATGTGGTCCTTTTTCAAGAATTGGGGCCACCGTCGCACGTACCTCGACGTAGGCTATGCGGTTTTCTCTGCTCGTTCCAGACGACAACCGCACAGCCATACCAGGGGAAGCCCCTTCGTCAAAGCAGCCTTTTACTACTGCTTTGACGTCCCCCTTTGTCTCCTATGGGTCGACGTTCCTTATCTTCCAGGTCAAGCGCGGGGCCCGTGTCCTCACACCACCCGCGTCCGCCACGGCACTTTTAATTGCCTCGGAAAACGCATCGCGGTGCTTTTACCTAGTATTTTTTAGTTCGACGAGGACACCTCCTGTCCTCGTCTCCCTGACAGATCCCACGCTCGCCCCGAGCCCAGTAACGTTAACCTTCTTTATCAGGGCCAGGACCTTGGCATACTTTTTACCTTGGGCTGGCACAACCTATATTGCCTCAGGCCTGACCCTGGGACGTCTCTCCTTCGCAACTTTAGGGGTTTTCTCCTTACCTTCTTGGGGCTTGTTCCCCTTAGCCTCTTCTTTTTTCTTTTTCTTCTTTCTTTGGACCTTCGTCCATTCAGCTTTCTTGGCTGGAACTTCTGCTGAAACACTTTCTGGTTTCAGCTGAGGTCCAGCCCCTTTTGCCTTTTTTACGGCCTTACCTGGCGTAAGCTGAGGGCTCGGGGTCTCTCCCCCTCGTCCTCGCTTCCTTTTTTCAGCTTTTCCAGCCTTTGCCTGGTTGTTGCTTAAAGGCAGTTCTTCTTTTTCTCTGACCTGCTCCTGAAAGCGCTTCAGGACACCCATGGCAGTCACCGCCACCACGACGTTAGCCTTTATGGTGCCTGCTGTGTTGGGGTGCCTCACCATGGGTGCCCTTAGCTCATCCAAGGCCCCTGCTAGGTCGTCAAACGCCGCATCTGCAGCAACGCCCAACCTTTTTCCCCTGGTCGGGCTTCTCCACGGTATCCTTGATGAAAGGGGGTTCCCTCTTATTCATTTCTCCTTGCGATCCTTCTTTGGTTGTTAAAGTTAGCGCCATATCTAGAACACACAAAGTTCATCCCAAGGTCCCCACCGACCCATCTGGATCCCTCACCGGCGGTGGCCACCCACCGCCCCCAACACATGTCTGAAGGGCGGTTTCGGTCCGGGTGGGTAACCCCGAGATATAGCATGCCCTGCCACCCTAGCCCACCTCCCAACAGAAAGCAGAGCAGGAACTGCCACGCCTTCACACCCGTTCAGCGCAGCAGGCCCTCACCAAGCCAATAGGACCGCAGCAGCAGCGCGACCAGCCCACCCCCATCCACGACCGCCCCAGTGTTAGCCGATTGACCGGACCTGGTTAGGGATCCGGCCTCCCGTCTTGCAGTCAGCAGGAGCCAAAGACAGCTCGGGTCACTTCGGCACGCAGCCTAAGTATCGCCTTCCTGTCCAGGATCTCCCTTTGGCCGCTCATGGGTCGCACCGCACGGCAACACACGGCGAGCCTTCTGCCCTCGGCTAGGGACTTCTTTCTAGGAGTTCCCAGAAATAGTAAACTAGGTTAAGGGGTGTTGTTAAAATGTAGGCGTGTGGTTCTCCCGTTTCATGTCAGCCCCAGTTCACCAGCCAAGGTGAATACGACCACCACATTATTACCACCGGTCGCGCAAGAGAGTACCGGCTGGTGTGCACTAAAGGTGCCCTCCATGTAGTCCTTCAATAGCCAGATTCCTTAGTTAAAAGGATCGCCACATATTTTTTATTTGCAGACGTCCAACTTATAAAGTGGTAGAGATACCCGGGCTTCCCCAGTCACCGCATCAAGTCTCACCTCCTCCTCCCGCCCAACACAGTGCTACGAGCAGCCGCAACTCTCTGCAAGCACACTGCAGCGTCCATACTATAAGAGTATGTCAGAGTCGATGTATGTCAGTGTTCATAGGATCATGTAAAAGAATGGAGAAGTTATGATAAGTGTAAAAAAGGAGGTATGCCGTCAGTTTAAAGCCCCCTCACCCGACCAAGGCTGCAAGCAGTACGGTTTTCGACAAGGTTACGCATACTGTGGAGGAAGAGCAGCAGCAGTAGTAGTAGTAGTAGTAGTAGTAGTAGTAGTAGTAGTAGTAGTAGTAGTAGTAGTAGTAGTAGTAGTAGTAGTAGTAGTAGTAGTAGCAGTAGTAGTAGTAGTAGTAGTCCCGGGTGGGGTTTTCGCTAGTTTCTCCATATCGGGCACTTCCCCGGGTGGCGGAAAGGGGCATCCTCTTGAAATATGAGGTGACGATGGGCAGCTGGGGTGGCTCTCTGTGGTGGTGGATGGGGGCAATGATCGGGAGGCATGTGTGGCGTTGGCGTGTGTATCTGCAGCGATGTGGACGGGGGACTAGTGCCCCACATCTCCATCGGTGTGGATGCATGGGCCAGCTCTGCTAGTGCTCCTTGTTCTTCGCTTTTTGCTACTCCCGTGGGTGGCACTCCATTGCTTGGTGCGGGCCAACAAAAACTAGCACTCGTCGTGTATAGAAGAAAGCGGCGGTTGACACATTCTTCTCAGATACATGCATCACACACTCTCACTAAACAAACATAGGGACACTTACGGATTGTTCTGGGTTGCGTGTGTCGGGTTCTTTTCCGGGCTTGCGTTGGAGACCTGGCAGTGGGTAAAGCCAGATGATGAAGCCCAGGTAAGTCTGGGTAACCACATCTGATATGGCTGTACGCCTCATAAACAAAAAAGACGTGTTGGGCCGACTAATTTAGGCTTACTACCACTGAGGAGGCTATATGGTGGCACCTTAGTGCCTTACGCCAGCCCGTTTTGTTATGTTGTCTGCACGGTCTCGGGACTGTACACCTGCCGCTCGTCTCGCTGGGATTACCGTTGTATACTAACAAATACATACATTACAAACGAACACCATTCTGACACTTGTTACTCAACGCCAGAGCAGTCTCCACGGGTGGAACCGAGGGTGAGTGGCCACTCATGGCTGGCCCGAGCAAGTAGCGGTTATCTATGGTAACAGAGAGGGCTGCTGCCCTGGTTTTAACCATTTCCAAATACTTATTTCTAGAAAAAAAGGGTAGTCCTGGCCTTCGTGGGTCAGTACGACACTAAAAAGATGCCAAAATAAAAAACGTCGATGCAAAACTTGTACTCTAGGCGGTAACCTCTTTAAGGGAATCTGCCGGCAGTTCCGACCCGATGAAAGCCCGGGAGACTGTCGCAGTTCTCACGGATTCTAGGGGGGGGGGGGGCACAAGAAGACGTGGCTCATGGCCATCAGGGACTGCTTAATGTTCCATGGCCTTTTCTTATAGACAAAGGACGAAGAGGAAGCCTGTCGAGTATAGGCACTAACGACACCGAAGACAGCAACGTATCAGTATTTAGCAACCAGACAAGGAAGGAGCTTGCCTCTTTTGAAGAAGATGGTGCTAAGCTCAGAGTTAAGTGACAGCAATTGGCTTATAAAGTCCAATCATGAACAAAAGATTTTACAGAGACGCTACAATTAATTGACGATAAGTACGGCAACACAGCGTACGCTGTTAAGAATGAGCTAAAAGCCACGCTTGAACACCTTTAAGAGGCAGAGGTGCTAACAAAAGGCTTTCTTTATAAAGAAAAAGTGTATGCTAACGCTTGGAAGTCGTCATTTGAATCCCTGCAGTAGAGGGAACAAAGGTGAGATAATTTTTGACGGCATATACAGAAAATACCCTGAATACTGCCCTAAAGAAAATAGAACGAATTAAAAGAAACAGGAGCCCATCGGATAGCCCTGAGAAACGCTAGCAGACTATGTCTTCAATGAAAAAGAAAACAGGTAGTGGCAAACAAGAAGAAATTCCCATGAATGACAAAACAAGCCAGAAGAGAAAAGTGGACGCCACAACAACAGTAGTAGTGAAGATGGCTGAAGGACAGACCTTTGCAACGGTGCTGAAGACAACGAAGGGGAACTTTGACCCTGAAAGGCTAACGTGGCAGTCCAAAGTGTTGTCACTACAAAAAAAGGAGACATACTCATCAAGGCAAAAGGTGTAAAGAATGCTACTGCATTCTCACAGCAAATTGAAAAGTCGGTAGCCGGACAAGGTACTGTCAAAATGAGCAACAGAAAAGTGACTTTAGGGGTCCGAGACCTGGATGCCATTATAGAGGAAGATGGCAGGGTTTAGTGGGTATAGGTGGTCTTATAAAAAAAATCTACCGAGTCTTACACTAGTGCTACCCCTGCGGTGTGCCTCAATGCATTTTCCCTCCGTCCAAAAAAAAAAAAAACTACTACTACTACTACTACTACTACTTCTACTACTACTACTACTACTACTACTACTACTACTACTACTACTACTACTACTACTACTACTACTACTACTACTACTACTACTACTACTACTACTACTACTACTACTACTACTACTACTACTACTACTACTACTACTACTACTACTACTACTACTACTACTACTACTACTACTACTACTACTACTACTACTACTACTACTACTACTACTACTACTACTACTACTACTACTACTACTACTACTACTACTACTACTACTACTACTACTACTACTACTACTACTACTACTACTACTACTACTACTACTACTACTACTACTACTACTACTACTACTACTACTACTACTACTACTACTACTACTACTACTACTACTACTACTACTACTACTACTACTACTACTACTACTACTACTACTACTACTACTACTACTACTACTACTACTACTACTACTACTACTACTACTACTACTACTACTACTACTACTACTACTACTACTACTACTACTACTACTACTACTACTACTACTACTACTACTACTACTACTACTACTACTACTACTACTACTACTACTACTACTACTACTACTACTACTACTACTACTACTACTACTACTACTACTACTACTACTACTACTACTACTACTACTACTACTACTACTACTACTACTACTACTACTACTACTACTACTACTACTACTACTACTACTACTACTACTACTACTACTACTACTACTACTACTACTACTACTACTACTACTACTACTACTACTACTACTACTACTACTACTACTACTACTACTACTACTACTACTACTACTACTACTACTACTACTACTACTACTACTACTACTACTACTACTACTACTACTACTACTACTACTACTACTACTACTACTACTACTACTACTACTACTACTACTACTACTACTACTACTACTACTACTACTACTACTACTACTACTACTACTACTACTACTACTACTACTACTACTACTACTACTACTACTACTACTACTACTACTACTACTACTACTACTACTACTACTACTACTACTACTACTACTACTACTACTACTACTACTACTACTACTACTACTACTACTACTACTACTACTACTACTACTACTACTACTACTACTACTACTACTACTACTACTACTACTACTACTACTACTACTACTACTACTACTACTACTACTACTACTACTACTACTACTACTACTACTACTACTACTACTACTACTACTACTACTACTACTACTACTACTACTACTACTACTACTACTACTACTACTACTACTACTACTACTACTACTACTACTACTACTACTACTACTACTACTACTACTACTACTACTACTACTACTACTACTACTACTACTACTACTACTACTACTACTACTACTACTACTACTACTACTACTACTACTACTACTACTACTACTACTACTACTACTACTACTACTACTACTACTACTACTACTACTACTACTACTACTACTACTACTACTACTACTACTACTACTACTACTACTACTACTACTACTACTACTACTACTACTACTACTACTCCTACTACTACTACTACTACTACTACTATAAGTTACTTTATAGAGTTCCATCAAACCGCAAAGAGCTGATTTCTTATTCCTTAGTCAAATACGATTCATTGATCTATGTTTCTGTACAAATTTCAGCAATTAATTAACGCATATATTCTTAATAACATACTTGTTATTTCTAACCTAGTATGCCTCTTTTTAAGCTCTTTGGCTAATGTGTATCAAAAAAAACTTTGTAATTATTTTGCTATTAGAACAGATAAGTTTTCATTTAACTTTAATTTTAAAGTCAGAAATATATTTTGCATACAGAATTTATGTAAATACCGTTTTCTAATTGAACACATGCATTTAAAAAAGCTCTCAATTTCTCCCTCTCTTGCTACCTATATATTTATTTTTTTAGCACTCGTTTAGATTGGCTCTACTCACTCTTTCTCTATTTCTCTTTTCATTCGCCCTACTTTCTCTCTTTTTCTTTTTCTCTCTCTTTCTCTTTCTCCCACTCTCTTTCTCTTTCTTTAACAACGTATCACAGATTGAAACTCTTGATTGAAACCCCCGTCGTTAACAGAGGTCATAAGAATAAAAGTAAAGCCAAGGACAAGGTGGAAACGCAAACCAAAAGAAAGGTGAGACTACTTAGGCAAAGCAACGTTACTTCCTCTCTGTTTTCAAGGTCTGTGAGTGACAATGACTGATAATTACAACCTAATTAAATTTGTAGCCTACTCAGGAGCAACTGACCACTTTGTCAACTCCAGACTGGTATTTAAGAGCTTAAATTGCAGTAAGACAGGCAAATAGTAATCCTTTGGCAGACTTGAAAACGGAGGGAGAAGGTACGATTATTGGCAAAAACAATAATAACGACTTAACACTGAATAATGTGATCTGCTTCGAATGTTTGTCAGAGAATTCACTCTCTTTGAGAAAATTTGTAGATTTAGGCCTAGCCATACACCTTGACAATAATAAAATCGATACATTCGATCCAACTACGAAAGAGTCATTTGTCACAGGAGTTTACCAACAGCCATACTGGCTTGTTGAACTGAACATTCATAACAGAGATAAAAATAAGACTGACAGAAGGATAGCATACCTGGTGACAAATGGTTTGGGCGAACCTTAGTACAATACACGAAGTCGAGCGATAATAAAAGACATCAACCAAGACAGAAACTGTAGTAAAAATGTTAAACAAGAGGAACCGACTGGAAATTTATCAATGCCACACCCCATAGACTCTTGCTTCGAAAACTCAATCAAAGACCGTGAGCTTTTGAATCCAGATAAAATAAGTGTGGAAAATACATCCATCAATGACAGTTATAAAACCCTCAAGAAAACAAACCCCGTAAAAGAAGCGGTCTTGTGGCATGTTGTGGTAGGGCATGCTTTCCTCGCCTACCTTAAAGCTTTTCAGAAAAAATTTCCTAATAACAAGGATTTAAAGAAAGTCACGTTTGATGACATTATATCCAGTTGTGTCGTGTGCTGGATGAAAAAATTCAGCAAACTTCCCACTAAGACAGTAATAGTGAGAACTACAGCTCCCCTCCAGATCATTTATTCGAACACCATGGGTCCAATAAGTTCGATTTCACATCCCAAACGCTACAGGTATGTGTCGGTGTTTGTGGACGACTACTCTAGGATGGCCATGGCATATCCAATGGAAGCTAAAAGTGTGACTCGGTGTCTTGGAGAACACACAAACAAACGTATGTCTCGTTGTTGACTTGCCAGGCTGAATACATTGCAATGAGCGAGGCGTGTCAAAAACTAATGCCTCTAAGAAACACTTTGACAGCAGTGTTAAACACTACATTTTATTCAATGACTGTATGGTGCGACAATAAAGCGGCCGAAGCAAGCGCTAAGTCTTATGGTGGAACAAAACTCAGAAATATAGCGTCTGTACGAGAACATTATGTGAAGGAGTGCGCTAAGTACGGGTTTATAGAAATCAAATGGATCGCCTCTAAAGAACAGATTGCCGACATTTTTACCAAAACTTTAACAATTGAATTACATGAGAAATTTACTGCCGAACTGCTAAATGACTGACAATATTATACGACAGTGAATCAAAGTCTACTTTTCAAAACTAACCATTATTGTTTAGATCTGTTTGAGGCAACAATCAGTAAAGGGAGCTCCAGAAGACAGCGAGAGGAAGACCGTCAGTTTACTTTTCAAGACAATCAGTCATGAACAATTTAAGATTGGCGTTCTGTAAAACTGAAGGGAGTGTTGTGTGTAAAGTTTACACGGAGCGCCATCTATATAATTCTAGTAATACTTAAGTATGTGACCAATGCTGCGCATCGGTCTACAAGTTAGTTGAATACAAGCTACCATCCTGTACAGACGACAGATATAAACGACGGTAAGGGTTTTTGTATGTAAAGGACAGCAAGGCTGTACAACAATAAATTCAGTTTAACTTTATAAATACAAGCAACAGTGTGTTTTTTCCTTTTACCTAATTTTCTGTACCCTAGCACATAATAGTAAGGAGGCGGTCTCGCGCAGTGGACACGGCTATGCTGACAAACATACAATACATAAATTCTTATCTTATTAGTTTAAAGTGTACTTGACTGATTTTCTAAGCATCTTGAATAAAAAGGCAATCATCGGTTTTGTCTGCACAGAAAAATAGATTCCATTTTGTATTCATACAGAATTATTTCAGCCCAAGTAAGAATTGATATGATTCAGGGTGAATATTTGACAAAATATATTTTAACCTAAAAACGTTTCTTGAAATATAGAACGCTGTAATTTTCAATCGAGAGACATTATTTTCAACAACAGCAAATATTTTCTTGATGTAAGAAAACAGTTTTTTGATTTGCATAGCATTTGCTTACAATTTACAAAATAATAAAATTTACTCGAATGAAGGAAATATTTACTAAGTTTGTATAGTATATAATATAAAACTTAAATAGTATTTTCTTAAAAAGGTTATGCGTTTACTTATTTACAGAAAATATTTACTTGGAACTATTCAAGTATGAAATTTACTTGAATCTAGTCTTTTTATATCTTGAATGTTATAAGAAATCAAAATCTATGATCTCATGAATATTTACTATAATGTAGCTAGCACAGTTCTTATTTTAAGTAGATATTGATTCAGCATGGGTTTTAAAAATCAAAAATACTAGTCTATCGGATTAAAAAAATTCATTTTTAAGGTTCTATAGGACACCCCTTTTACGCTAGAGTGCACGTTTCAAACAAAATTTTTTATCAAGTCTTCTGAATACTTAACGATAACATTACTAATGAATTATAAACATTTATTAAGGCTAAATTCAGAAAAAGTTTTGTTTGAACAAATTGCTCAGTTATTGATAAGAATACAGTCATTTAAAAAGGTTTACTTAACGCTTGTTTACTTATATAATTGATGTCCTCTGTCGATCCAAAACCTTTTATTCTTTTGACCAATTAATTATCTACTATCGCAAGTTTTTTTGATTGTTAAACAATGATTATTTATGATAAAAACATAATTGTTTACGATAATTTTTTTACAAAGGAATCTGATTGTTTATGATGAAAAAATAATTTTTTATGATAATTTTTTTTAAATTAATTTTTTTGACCTACATGATCAATATTTTACAATCATAGAAACTTACGATTGTAGATAACTAATTTCTCAAGAGAATGAGTGATTTTGGATCACTCGTAAATCGTAAATGAATTATATAAGTTAACAAGCGTTCAGTAGATTATTTTTAAATGGCTGTATTCAAATAATTGAGCTATTTATTCAAACAAAATTTTTTTTTGATCAAGCCACACTATGTGTTTATAATTTATTAGTAATGTTATCGTTTAGTATTAAGAAGACTTGATAAAAATTTTGTTTGAAAACGTGTATTCTAGCGTAAAAGGGGTATCCTATACAACCTTAAGTAAATATTTTCTCGATCTTAGTATTTTCTACTTTGTTTTATATAGTTTTCACGTAATCTTATAATTTTCTTAGTATAAGTAAATACTTTTTTAAGACTGGTAAAATTTTCTTGAATCAAGTAATAAACCGTTCGTTTTTAGTAAATGGATGTCAAATCAATGGATTTTCTTGGATCTAGTAAATTTTTTTCAAGTGCATCAACATTTTATGACCATTATTTACAGTAAATTATAGCTAAATTGTATTTGATTATAGCTATAGATGTAGATCATTATAGTCAGTATAATAGCTCTTGTTTAAAGGAGTTTAAATAGCTATAGATTTTTATTATAATTTTCAAAAAAATCACTAATCCACTGGTCAGTGTCCAGCTACTGGGCAAGGTACCCTATATACTTAAATGATTTTTAATTAAATAACTATATCAGTGTTGATTACTAAGTTGTATCATAATGTATCATTAATTATTAGTTTTACATCTATTAAGGTGAGTGGGTCTAGAGTATAATGAAAAAAATGAACAATGAAAAAAAAAAGTTACAGTTATACTTTATACATTGTGTTTTTCAACTGTATTTTAATTTAATGTTTGTGAGATCAGTAAAGTCAAAGGTGTTATCGGACTGCTAGCTTCAAGCAAATAAAGTGATTGAATCCATAAAATTGTCTATTCGAGTTCGTGCCATCAGAATAGAATGTTCATTAATTATCTTATGAAAAATATAATTGTGCATTCTTAAGATAGTTGTACTCTGTGAAAAATTTATTTTCTAGGTGCAGACGGTTGGTATATGCCTACTTTGACAACAAGAAGCACTATTATTATTTATGCTTTTTGACAGATACATTAAATCTGTTGCTCGTCCTCTGGTCAAACTTCTTCAGGTCATAGCTGTTGTACGAAAAAGGAAAAAGATCATGTAGAAAAAAAGGTGTTGCTTATTATAGTAAATATTATGGTTAAACTGTAATATAAATTTATTTGTCAAAGTTTTCGTGTAATACTTTTGTATATTCTTTAGCTCTAGGTATGAAAAAAATTAAAGGTGAGTTTCCAATAAAAAAAATTGTCTAAATTATAAATCACAAATATATCTTCTTGTGTAGTTTTATTGTTTTAGTTATAATTTTTAAAAACTGTTGTAAAATTTTTTATAAGTAATAAACTGACGTAAATATCCGCTCATATACGCAATACTCTAATTCAGTTTTTGCTTGAATACCAGGAATACTGCAGTTGGGTTCTTCTCAAGCAATTTTTGTCTAGGCTTTGGAGTCAAAGACATTTTATAAAAACCATCAATTCTTCAATAACATACGCTGCAAAGGTATACTTAATACAGAAAACCGATACTTGATTTGGAACACTCACAACGGATTCTAAAGCGTATCCGACTTCCTGCACGTCCTCTAGATCAACCTAGTACTGTTTCTATTTGTTGTGGCATCCAGCTTGTGATACTAGATTTCTTTAAAATGTATGTATTTTTTGTCTGTTTTTTTATGTCAATCCTAATAAATAACCAGTTTCGGGTGTCAAAAAGTGCTTTAGTACTTGTACGTTCTTTTTAATTATTTTGTTTTTCCTGATATATTCGACCGCGTTCAGTCTTTTTAATTAGAATGTGTTAGAGCTTTGGTTTGTTACGGACACTTTGACAAAGAAATATTCAATATATTAGGTTTTTAAGGATGGAATACATTTATTTTCAGTCATTTTATTTTACCAAAACTAAAAATATAATTGTAGTATGGATGATTTTTTATTTTGCAAGTCATTTGTACATGATATGCGTATAAAGCCTGTTTTATTCTTGTTGGGTTTTTGGTTATATTGGTCATTGCTATTTCATTGCGGTATCATAGCAAGGAGCTGTTTTTTTTATAGTGCTCATGAATTATTGCGTAGACAGATACTTTCTTTGATTTATATCCACCATATGAATCTTACTTTAATGGTTTTAAAGGCCTAAGCATATCCATTACGCCTATGTCGATATCTATGTCTATACACTCGAGTCAATTTTTAAACTCTTATATCTTAAGAATGGTTCTTTGTGTGATTTAAAAATTGACGGGAGCCTTTATTATTGCTTGTAAAAGCGTTTAAAGCATTTTAATTAAAAAAAAAAAACTGTACTACAAATACGTAATTTTATTATAATGTAGAAATTTAAAAACCAGTGTTTTAAAATTCAAGTTTTTTTTACATTTTCACTCGTTAAAAGTCTAATTTTTAAGATGCATTCTTTATAATTGAAAAACTAAATTTTTTAAAGAAAAGTAAAAAATTATAAGAAATAAATTTTGACAAACGAATAATAAAAGGGATGACATTTCAAAATTTTTTCCTATGTTGAAAAATAAGAGATACGCGTCCAAGGAATTTTTTTTTATTGCCTATTTACGATTTTATAAGTTATAACAAAGTTCATAATAGTGATTAAAGACTCATCTTAAACAATGTTCTTTTGTAGCTAAAGAGTTGAACTTGAAGCAAACAAATTTTTTAAAAGAATTTTCAAAAAATTCCAATAATTATTAACAATTTAAATGTTTCAATCGATTTTCAACAATTTCCCCTGAAATAAATCGAGTTTTCATTATTCCCATCATGTTCTGCGTCCAATTTTACGTAAAAATCATGTTCTTGAAGAATGAAGACTTTTGAATTGTTATTGTCAAAATAATAATTTATGTAGCGCGTAATAGTAAAAAAACTGTTTTTTGAGTATAAAATAATATCTGTACCTCGTATCAAAAAAAGTTAAAAGTAAAAATTGTAGATAATTAAAAGATCTTCTACTTTTGTACTTATCATTTATCAGTATAACCTCAAAGTTTTGTTTTATTATGCAAAAAAGTGAGAAATCACCATTTATTCATTTATTAAGAATAAGTTTTCATTAAAATCAAATCATTAGTGATTTTTTATCTAATCTAAGCTTCTGAATAATAAAAAACGAAGTTGAAAAAAAAAAGATTAGTAACCACTAGACAAAAAAATAATAACAACAATGCTCAATGTAACATCAACACGTAAACTGTTTTTTGTTCTTAAAATTTTTTTATTGCTACTTTGTTTTTTATTGTTTTTTTAATTGTCTGCTTTTAGACGAAAAATAGATTTTTCATCTCTCTAATTTTATTGACCTTTAAAATTTCGTGGGGAAGTCTGCCTACAGTACGATCTATGATTCAAAGTGTTACCCACGCTACTCGCGTACATTTCCCGTGCTACTAGTTCGTTGGCTTTTGGATCAGCTGTGCGTTCATTTTGTTCTGCTAACTCGTTGCTATTTAAAGTTAAATAATTTTCACTTTGTAACAATGCCACGGAAAGAGGCACGTAAAATGCAAAATACTAGTTATTGATCAGACAGATGTTTTAATCCTTTTTATCTTAATCATCCAACAATTAATACTTCTGATTTGAGGACATTGAATGAAAACCAACTTTCTAAACAAGACTTGGGCAACAACAATTTTTTTCTTCTTGCCGCTTGAAGTTATCAAAGTTAAAAAAATAAAGATACAAAAGAGAGTGAAAATAAAATACCAGAATTAGTACGTACAATATTTTTATTATTATATTGAGTTCAGACACACCTAACCTCTCGTAGAATTTAATGTCGATGTCTTAATCTAATTTTCTTTTTAGACGCTACAAAAGAAGAATTCTTTAAGTAAAGAATCTGATATAAAAGTTGGAAGCAGTGACAGTATATCTAAATTTTCGAGAGATAATCCATCTTTGCAAAGTAAACGAGTGGATTTTTTCAACATAGGATTAAGCATCTTAGGATCTTCGCCCATCAAGAAACAAAAACTATCGTCGGAAAGGTATTTAGAAGAAAAATCAAAACAAATATCGTCCGCAATTACTAAACAGTTTTTAATTTGAGCCAAGATGATCGAGATGATCCAGATGATCTTGAAGCAGATGACAACGAGTCCTTGATAATAAGTGCTTTGAAAGAAAGTTTTAATACTTTGGCCAACCGCGTTGATAAAATTAAAATTTTGACTATTTTTTGATCGTGATCTTATAAAAAAATTGAGGACACATTTACTTCCACAACTCGTCACAAGATAGGCCTAGCAAAAAATGTTGCTCGAGATAAGGGATTAATTGGGGATCCAAACCCAAAACAATATCATCTCTACACTCTACGACTACACTCAATATATGCCCGGAAAAAAAGATTACGTTTAGATAAAAGTAGATGGCAAATCGGTACCTATTTAAAAAAGACTAGTATTAAATAATTTAAAAAAATTGCATGGAATTTTTACTAGTACGTATCCAACTATAAAATGTAGTTTCTTAAAGTTTGCTAGTTTAAGGCCAAAATATTGTGTTTTACCAGGTGCTTCTGCTACTCACTCAGGCAACTGTATACCAATTTTCAATTTACTATAGGAATGACTTAGAGAAATTAGAAGTTTCAATTTTTTTTTGCATTTCTGAATGCCTACATCACGACACTATTGCCGTTCATCTACTTTTAAAGCAGTTGATCGAACTTATTGAAATAAATTTACTGTGTATTAATAAAATAATGTACGTTTCTGACGGTGCGAGTGGACAGTATAAAAATAAAAAGAACTTAATTTATCTCACTTATCACTTTGAAGACTTTAAAATAGCAGCTGAGTGGCATTTTTTTCCCACTTAGCATTGAAAGGGGCCATGCGACGGAATAGGCGGGACTGTAAAACGACTAGTTGCCAGAGCAAGTCTTCAGAGAATTAACGATCCCATTTAAACGCTACGAGAACTTTTTTATTGGGTCACAGAATCACTGCTAAATATTACTTGTTGTTACTTTACGATAACGAAGATGAAAGAAAATTAGTATCAGAGAGATTTTTGAGAGCAACAACAATTTAGGGAATGCTCGAATATTATAGGATGGATCCACTATCTCGTTAAAAATCAGAAACGAGGCTGTTTTTTTTTCACGAAAAACAAATATTGTGAACATTTTTAAGTGACATAATTTTGTTACGAAACTGTAAAAAAAGTCTTACTTGCACATGAAAATTTTGTTTTAAGCGATCATAATGTTTTCTTGGTTTTTTGTAATACATTTTTATTAAATCAATAAAATATAATTTTTTCAGTTATTATTGCTCATCTCCGTTTAACAAGTAAAAAATTACTCTTAATAAATGATGAAATGGTGATTTCTTGCTTTTTTATATGATAATACAAAAGATTGAGGTTATACTGAGAAATAGTAAAACTAAAAGTTGTAGATCTTTTTATTATCTAAAACTTTAACATTAATTTGTTGATAATTAAAAAAAAAAATTTTCTCCATATTGGTGAAAATTTTGTAGCTTTCAAGGATTTGGAGCTCTACATTGTTTAAAATGCGCCTCCAACCACTCTTATAAAATTTTTTATAATTTATGAAATCGAAAATAGGCAATAAAAAAAAAATTCCACGGACATGTATCTCTTAATTTTACATATAGAAATTGAAAAAAAATTTTAGCTGAATCAAAGAGGTGAAGGTCAAAATCCGTTCGATTTGTAAAAGAATTACCCACACGTATAGTTAACTATGAGAAAACAAAGGTCTTTCGTAGTAAAATTCTAATTTATCAAAACTCTAACCTTGCGATGTATAAATTGTTGTGAAAAAAGCTAGGACTGCTGAAAACTGCTTTCTGTATGTAATAATTGGTAAAGATAAATTATTACTGATATTTTATGTGATTCTTGGAATAAGATTTCTATCAATGGATTTTTCACCAGTTATCATTTCTACTTCTAACTTATTCTTAAATAAATTTTTTATACCTTGTCCTGTGCCACTGCACAATCCATTGAAAATACTCAAGTTTCTTATTAACATTATAATAGTATCTACTTTTGAATTTATAACATGTAGCGGTAATCCTTAATGTACATTTCTTAAAGTTTCTATAGAAAAATTTATGTTTATATTTTTATCACTGCTATAACTACCTTTGTATTTTAAATAATTTATGCTGTAATAAGAATGTTCTTTTTCTTTTATATGATTTAAAATTTAATTATTTAAAATGAACGAAAATTCGTTAGGAGCTGTTAGAATTACTTTATTTAGGCAGCTATTTATACTATCTCGACGAATTTGCATACACACATCATGAGTTTACTGTCCCTGTGGAATTTCAAAAGTCTTTATTGTTGCATTAACAATGTATATTAACAATAATGAAAATCTTAAATCTGTACACCACATATTACTTTTCAATTTTATATTTTTAAAGTGTTACCATAGAAATAAATACTTTACAAATTTACTAATCATAGAACTTTTATACTTATTTCTATATTTTTCTAAAGTCGCCTCCTAAAATAAATCATTTTTTACCAAACAGAATATTATTGATATATTACATGAATCTTTGAAAAACCTACCACTATTTCACAAGCTTTTTTAAAGAGCCTTGAAGCTTGGTCCCAACAAATTACATTTACTTCTTGTAATTTTTTTTAATCAGCTTCGTAATTAAAAAACAAACTTTTAATGTTCTTTAAATCTAATGGTAATCAAAA
Organism: Copidosoma floridanum; assembly: GCF_000648655.2. The sequence continues at coordinate 1,011,932 of NW_019379496.1, forward strand.
TGTTTTATGACTTGTCATTTCTTTAAGTAATAAGATTTAAGCAGTTCCAGTATAAACCATAGATATAACCTTTTTTTTAAACAAAAAATAAGAAATAAATGTTTTGAAAAGAAAACAAATTTTACAAAACCTTCTGGACTATCAATAAACTATGATTTTGTATCACCATTAATAATTTCTTCAAAAATTATTTTTTTAACTATACTTAGAGTAACAAATATGTTTTCATAAAATTATTTTCTAAGTCAATTACAGTTTAATTTTCCTCAATATTTTCAGATTATACTGTTTCATTTCGTTCTTGTAGTCCATAAATAATCTTTACATGAATTTTATTTATATTTGAAGATTTAATTCAAATGTAATAAATCATAGTTTCGTTTAACGTCTTTTAAATTTTCAATAAAAAATTTGTTGGAGTGATTCCCTTAATCGATTTGCCACAAACGTCTTCAGATATTAAAAACCATGGGAAAAATTTTCTCAATTGATATGGCAGCATAACGTTACAAGCCTATTTAAATATTTTATATATTTGAGAGTCGTGTTCAACACAACCTAAAGCAATAGCAGTATCTCTTAACGTACTGTAATGAATGTTATCAACTGTTTTTAAACTTTCGAAAGATTCAGCTTCACTTACCCGATTTAAAATTAATTTTTAAAAAAAGGTCAGAGACCTTAGGTAATACTATTTAAAGTTACCCTATTGTTAAATTATGTCTTACTCATTCTCTTCTAACCCAAATTTTTACCATTAAATTGAAACAGTAATATTTTGGATTATTCACGTATCTTGAAGCAGATGTNTAAAATTAATTTTTAAAAAAAGGTCAGAGACCTTAGGTAATACTATTTAAAGTTACCCTATTGTTAAATTATGTCTTACTCATTCTCTTCTAACCCAAATTTTTACCATTAAATTGAAACAGTAATATTTTGGATTATTCACGTATCTAATTTTTTTGTGAAACTATCTATTTTATTTAATTTACACCAAGCCGCTAAGGCTGTTTCGGAGTTCTCTATAGCTTTAAACATACTATTTTCTTCAATAACTATTGTGTTTTTTTATTTTCAAAATAACTCGTAAATTGAACAAAGAATGACTACATCAATACACAGGGAACTCTTGCAATTACCATGCTGCTTCAATGGGGTTTAAATAGCAGCCATCTCTGATATTTTATCAAAAATTTTCATATCGTCCTTCTTATCACTCGTATCTGTTTTTGTTACATTACGTGATGCTCTATCTCCTCCTTTATGAATGTAATCTGATGGGCAATATTCAAAATTAATGTGGCAATTATATTTGGGTAAAAAAAATAGATTGTATGGTACTACACCATTGAATTATCAACTAAAATTTTTTTATTACTATTTCTGATTTTATATGTGTAATTATCATACATATTGTCACGTCTTTTGTAATTTGGGTATCCACTTTTGTAAAAACAGTATTATTGGTAAACTTTTTTGAAAACGTTTTTGAATAAATTGTTTGATGACTGGTGAGACATGGGCTATCTTTACCATGAGGTCCATGAAGAATATGTTTAATAAATAGTTTTTGTATTTGTTAACTAAGCGGAATTTCCGCTGAAATATATTTATCTATGTCTATAGTAGTAAATAATTTATTGTTTATATGCAATGTTATAATAATATGAGAATGAGGTAATCCTTTTTTTTCAAATTCAATGGTAAAAACGTGAGCAATAACTTTTCCGAAAATTTTGTGTTTAGTTATATCGTCTAAAATTAATGCTAATTCTGTATGAAATAATCTAAGAGTTATATTCAGTACATTATTTGGAGTAGTACCTTCAGAAAAGTTCCTTAAAATTTGTTTTATTTCCAATTATTTATTGTAAAACAAGACGGTAATAAAAAAATCAGGTCGTCCAAATTTTCGCATTATTACCATTGCATCTTGATAATGTTATTCTGTTGCTTTCTATTGTAACATATGCATGCAAAGAAGACTGTTGCATTAATCTTTCAGCATAAAGTGTGAAATTAAAAATTTTACTATTTGATAGATAGGAAGTTTGATGTAAGTAATATTGAAGCAACGTAAGGTTTTCTGCTTTTGTTAAAAGTTTTTGTCTATCACATGTCCTCCATGGTATATCTTCTACTGGAAATAATAAAGGAAATACCATAGGATCAACGTGCTATATTCAACATACATCTTCAATAATGCAACCTATAAAAGTGTTGATAAATGAGATGACAATATTATAATCAATTTTCTTGTAGAAATGTTAAACAATATTCTTAAAGGTTTGCCACCTCATAAACTTAAACTAAAAATGGGTACAATAGCAATGTTAATTCGAAATTGAAGTATTTAAGACGGCTTATGTAACGGTACACGATTGTGAATTACTAAATTGTTGAATTACAACGTAGAAGGCGAAATAGGTACGAAAGAAAAAAATGGTAATAAAGTTTTTGTTTCAAGTATTACATTCAATACAGAAATACTTTATCATTATCTTTCATTTAATATAGAAAATAAATCCCATTAGTTGTAGCACTTGCTATGACTATAAACAAGTCTCAAGGTTGAAGTTTTGATAATGTAGGATCATTCTCAAGTGTACGTGATTTTATCGAGATACAAAAATAAAAATAAAATTTTTGTTTTAATCAATAGAGAAAACATTTTAAAAATTGAAAATATAGTTTGAAAAGCAATTTTTTAATCATAAGTAATAATATTTCGTTTAATAATAACATGAATTAAATATTCTTATATGTACAGATAAAATTTATAACCTAAAATAATATCTTATAAATGTATGTTGTGCTCATTTATTTTACTAATTTCAACATTAACTTAAAACAGAATAGAAATAGACCTAAGTATTTGTAGTTTGAAAGGATTTTTTTTAGTTGACTTATAAAATAAGTTATCTTAATGTGAATCTTCCACGGTTTATTTAAATGATAAACTAAATCTTATTTACGCTATGCGAAATGACCCCCTGTGAATCAAATATGACTTAGAATTTTTTCTTGACGATGAGATAAATCATAGCGATAAGAAGGTTTTGTCTTAAAGTTATTTAGTAATAAAGCAGATTAAAAATGAAAGAATAATGTGCATACGATACAAACACGTCTCCATACACATCAAGGTTCCAGAAGGATGGTATGATCCCTGTTAGATTCCCCAAAAGTAGTGTGGTAGGCAGTGGGAGGACGGTGTGGGTCACGAAAAATTACGTGGGGGGCTTTTGGTGGTCCGTGGAGGTTGCATGGGGGAGGGGTGTAAAAACTGCGATATGTCAAAATAAGAGAGAAAATGACGGGTTTTACCTTATTTTGTGGGGGGGGGGGCGGTGGTTGAAGTGTGAATGGGGATTCGTGGGGGCTGTAGGGGGTTGTGTTGAATGCCCCACCGAGATAACTGTATAATATATGAAGACATATATACAAAGCAATATGTTCAAATTAGACAGCCTATTTTGAGTTGACTTAGTAATAATACTATAGAAAAAATGTGGCTTTAGAATAATTTAAGTAAAATAACGTAAGGAACCTAGTTAAAAAAATTTCTAAAAAATTTTAACGAATATTGATTAAATATTTAATCAGTTGTGCTGTTCATTTTATTTTGTTTAAGTTCAATGCAGGATATATTTTAACATAACTATTTAAATTAATAAGCTTTCGCAAGAAATCAATTTGAAAAACCCATAATGCCCCAAACACCGATTCATAATGACAGACTAGGTGCAGTCGTATTATACCTGATCATCAATCAATAAGGTAAGCCGTACCTACGCTGTAATTTGCCATGCTTTGTAATATGGCAGTACCATTTTATACAGTGCAGTAACTAATATTTATTAGTTTTACAAGTTTATCATAAGACGGAATGCAATACCAATACAAATCGAAAGATAATATCACAAATGAATCAATAGTCATTCCTCAAAAGTTGATAAGGTTGCTAATAACAAATATTACAATGAGAGTGTCTAAGAGTTACCTAGAGCCTTTAGTAGACAGTATCTACGCTGTCTTCTAGAAATGCAGGGCAATGTCCAACAAAGGTACTTTTTTGTGGGTTTTTGGAGTAGTTGATCATGAATACCAAGCTACCAAGTGTCTTCAAAGTACATTTTTTGCAAAATAAATATCACTTACACATACAAGTATTGCAGAATCCTCGTGTGTATACATTTATAGTTGTTCGTAAATTATTTTAAATATTTTGTTAACAGAAGTATTAGGTGATATTAAATATCTACAGTTATAGTCTCTTTTTTCTTTTTGCACAAGGAATTTTCATTAACAAATTTCTCTTATTTAACTCTTACAAACATTAGCACTTGTTGTATTTAATATGCATTAATTTTTTATGTGTTGAAAGTTTGTGCCATTTTGTAACGCGTCACATTGTTACATATATTTCTTCAATGTTTTATTTAAACAATGTCCACTTGACCCAATTATTTAAGACTTTCTTGTAAGGTTAGCAACGTCACTCAATTCATAATAACTTTTTTTTACGTTTAATATAAATTACAAATTTTCATCAATCAATAATTACGAAACGATGATATTGGTTATCCTAAGAAAAAAACTTGTGTACATCGTCCGAAATTTGAATCTGGAAACTCCGCGTGTCAATTAGATGCCCAATCCACTGCGCCACAGCGCCACTTTGTTCTTATTGTATAAATACAGTACATATACCCATTGAGATGCTAAAATATCCTAATACGTAATATCTCTATGATACTATAATTCTACTATCCTTATGATATTTACCATAGCCCCTTTACATTTAAAAAGAAAGGGAAAGAAAGAGAGAGAGCGTGCACACGTAACTGCATGCATGTACTATCCGCTTTAATTCCTTACTCGCTCTCAAGAGAGCATGCGATGGAGAAGGATGTTTTTTATTAACCAAAACAAAATACGAAGAGGCTAATTTCCTACAGTATCTGTATCGAATTAGCCAATAACGTTCGAAAAAAAAAAAAAAAAAGAAGGGTAACCAATGATAACGTGTGTTGAAAAACAGGATCCGGTGAACTACGAGTTCTCGTACGAGGTGCAGGACGCGCAGGCGGGGCTGGACTTTGGCCACAAGGAGATGCGCAAGGACGACGAGGCGAGCGGAAGTTATCACGTCCTGCTTCCGGATGGACGGACGCAGTACGTGGAGTACGTGGCCGACAGCGGTGGCTACCGACCGATGATCCGGTACGAGGGCACCGCCAGCTATCCCGCCCACTCGCCCGGCGGCGGAGGCGAGGGATACAAGTACAAGAAAAAATAAATCGAAAATAAAACCAATATCCTGAATCGTGTACGCGTGTGTCTATGTGTTTTCATCGCGCGACCCTCTCTATCCATTATCCTCTCTCTTTCAGCGTCTCCACGTATAGCGCATTTTCATCGAAGCACCTGCACCAACAAACATTATTTTCCCTCTCCTAATTGAAAGTCTGCTGCTACGCCGTGTACCTCGACTGCAATGCTCTTATTGAGCAACTCCAAAATTGTATCGTGTCCCCGAAGTAAATATATATTATAATTGAAAAAAAACACAACACCTTTACCACGTAGCTTTGACCAGAAAAAAAAAACTGTACCTTGTCTTTCATCCAAGACTAATTTCCATCCCAGTGATTATCTCCGATTATCACACGGACAGTTTCTTAACTCGCAGGGCATTATAACACTTTATCGAGCTGTTAATAACACACACTTGGATAAAGGACGAGCGAAAAGTAATTGTGAAAAAAATTGGCCGGCTGGCAGACGCGTACTCATAAACGAACAAACAAGCGAGCTTTTGGGGAAAAAAAAAAAAAATAAGATCAGGTGCATAATATATGTTTGCTGACCGTAACAATCAATTACTCGCCGAGCGCATAAAGCATTAAGTCGGCAATTATTTACGGCGTCCCGCAACAGCAGCTCGATCCTCTCGTCCGTATTTTTTCTCATCTCTTTCGGCCTCCGCGTGGCCCTCGAATTCATTAAGGTAAATTAAACGGCTCTTGCGTCACAAGCCGTTGGTGAGGCCGTCGCGACCTTGCGATCGGGCGCAGGAGTTACGAGCGCGCCGAAGTGGACCGGCTCCGAGGGCTGGCGGCAAGGATGATACATGCACCGGCGCGCGTAATTGATCCTCCAGAAGGTACGAGGACACGGGAAGGAAGGTTCGCGCAGCGACGATCGATCACGAGACCAATGAGAAGCGAATTTTCTTTTTTTTCATTTATTATTTT
>NW_019379497.1:0-30707 GCF_000648655.2 Copidosoma floridanum
AAATATCGGCAATCTGTTCTTTAGAGTCAATCCAGTAAGTAAGCGAGTTTTGTGAGAGAATTCGGGACGGCTGTTTTCTCGGCCGAAAAATTCTCGTCACATAATAGAAATATCTAATGCGTAAGCGAAACTCTCGATGGAAATTCTATGAATTGTGCTAACCAAGACAAAGTTGGAGTTGATTCGAAAAATTTGCTTGACTTCAGTTATAGTAACAATCAAATAAGTAGAAATTATTTTGACGATAAAGAATTTCCTTCTTCTATTCAAAATCTTAGGATAAGTTTTTGTTGTGTGAATGCTAAAATTATTAAAAATTAAAGTAAGGACGGCACTGGTAATATTGATAATAATAATTAAGTGAATATTAATAATGTTGAAAGAAGTCAAAACAGTACTTTTGAAGCCGAAATCAAAAGTGATTCAGATACTGTCTAATAGTTATAACTTCAAGTTTTAATTTGAGCATTGATAAAACTGAATGCAGTATTAAACAAAATTAGGAAAATTTAAAAAAAATATGCAGTCAATTTTGATTTACACGTTACATTGAAATAATATTTCCTGAAGTTAATTGCCCTAGAAGGACACACTAATAACACCTCTTCTGGATGTCATGTGAGCGTATCATTTTTGGTATAAGTTTTAAATATCGACCTGATTAAATATTTCCTCGTTAAACCTTTGCACCTCATATGCCTTGAAGTGATAAAAAAATTGTTTAACTATTGGATATCTAAGAAAAATATAAAACTTGATCGTCATATAATCTTACAAGTCTCTGATAGACTGACTAATTTGAATAGCCCAATTCCACTAGAGTTCCAGAAAAGTACACGTATACTTGAAGAATTAGGGCAGCAGAAAGAAACGAAGTATAAATTTTTTCTTAAATTATAGTGGATGGGTTGATCTGAAAGATATTTTGCCTAATAATTTTAGTCGACACTTTTTGTTGATATGTGTTTCATCTAAAATTTTAAGTAGCACAGTATTGTATAAGGAATATTAGAGTCTAAGTAGGCTGTATTGGATTAAATTTGTAAAATTATGTGGTAAACTATATGGATTACAGTCCCTCGTACACATCAGTCATAAGCTCATTAATTAACCACATAATGTTAAAAATAAGAAATTTTCACTAGATAATACTCCCGCATTTTTTTTTAAAGTCAGGAGAGTTGAATGAAGTGGTGCCCATTGGTTATCAAATTCTTAAACAAGTTGGTTACCGATTAGGTGCACTCAAAAATAGAACGCATTTAATGAATAGTGCAAAAATATTGCGTTGTGAAAAAATCAATAAAGAATACACTACCATGTGTGTCAAGTAACGTAGCTGTGACTCATAGATTTCCTAATAATATTGTGCAAACTAATAAAAATAAAATTTCAGAAATAGTAAAAATTAGTTGAAAAAATTATAAAAAATTTGTTATATTCATATAAATGGTAAACTTTTTGAAGTCCATGAAAGTGCTTTGAACTACTCTCCAGCCTCATCAGTGCGTGGTATATATAAATTAAACGAAAGTTCATCAACTCATTTTGTGAATATAGGGTCAAGTCATGTAAAATATAAAATTATTAAGCGTTAAGTGTACGAAATACCTAAAAATAGTAAGGACGTAGGTGTCATGCTACTTCTTTATTCAATGTAATTAAAAAAAGATTAAATATTTCGTATTATATACACAAAATTCTATCTTGAAATAAGAGTCGTGTGATTTAATAGAACTCATTTATTTTTAGTCTTAAATATATAATATTTTTGTTACAATTAAATTTAAAAATTCTACTTTTACTTATAGTACTAGAGACAATTCAATTCATTCTAATTGAACACTTTTTTCTTATTATAATGACAGTAGGAATTTAAGAATACTATAAACAAAAGTTACTATAGTTAAAAAAAAAATTCATGAGATAGTATGAACATTACAATTTATAATAAAAAACAAAAAATTTGTAGTGTCATAAATAATAAAATAAGAAAAAAAGTAGTAGTTTAGAAAAAAAAAAGTTAACAATTTGGACAGATACAAATAAAAACGTTGTTCACAAAAAAAAATTTACAAAAACAACTGTTATAAAGAACATTTTTTTACAGAAGTGAAGTCGTCATTAATGTATTCATGTATACTTTAAAATACTATTGTTTAATTCACTAACAAAAGCTTCGGTGAATCGTAAAAGGGTTCGAAAGAATTTAACAAATGGTCAACTTAACCTACTGCCTCTGAAGGACTTAAGGTGTTTCTAATCATACCTTATTTTAAAGCGTATTAACAGAGCATAATCTTTTGAAATGTTAAAAACAGTTGACTTAATACTTTATTGTACATTTAAAGATGCTTCTATTATTTTCGGTTTTGTGGAACACGATTTCCAAATCATAATATTTTCGAAGAAGAACGTAACGTTATGTTGCTTTACCGTGGGGTTCTATGGCCTCTGGGTGTTAATGAAATAACTACAAGGATTTCTGATCAAGTAGTTTATAATTTTAAAAGGGGTAGAAGAGGCGCGTTGTGCTCAACCGTTCGAAGCCAAGGACCTACCGTTTGCTCTCGACCGACATTTTTGCTTGGTATTCTTTGACTGCCCTTCTCTCTCAGCTCCTATCTCCTTATCTTCTTTGCTCTTCTATTATTTAGGGCTAAAACTAGGAGGGGCACATATACGTGTTGTTATATGATATTATTGACGTTTTAAGTCCACTGCGCGAGGCTCTCAGGATTTGGGAAAAAGCCAGGAAGGATAATAAGAAGGGAAAAATACTAAACACTTTGTAGAGAAATCAGAATTATTATTATTTAGATTAAACTGTCGTTATACCGTCTTTACAAGCTGTTGTTACAAATAAGTCTTTACTGGCTAGAGACTAGCGATCAACTGAACTGGCCTGATGCGCAGCATCGGGGCTCGCGTATGCATAGTACATATATACGTGTACAGATGGTGCTATATATAAACTCTTATTCTAACACTCTCTTCAGTTTAATGGAGCACCTATCTCTGGATGGTTATAAGAAATAAGTAATATAAAAAGAATAAATAAAATGTATCAATGAGTCAGCCTTAATCTCGCAGTTCTTCGGATCTTTGAAGTCTGCTCACTGATGGTTGTTACCTAAAACAGAATTCAAACTATAAGGATTAGATTTTAATGATTAAACGAAATTCACTGTCGTGTAGTTATAATAGTCATTTAGTAATTTTGCAGTCATTCTCTCATGCAATTCAATCGGTAAAGCTTTAGTAAAAATATCGGCAATCTGTTCTTTAGAGTCAATCCACTTGATTTCTATAAACCCATATTTAGCTCATTCTTTCACATAATGTTCTCGCACTGATGACATGTGTCTAAGTTTAGTTCCTCTATAGGACTTGGCGCTGGCTTTGGCTGCTTTATTGTCACACCACACAGTCATAGGATAAAGTGTGATATTTAGCAGAGCTGTCGAAGTGTTTCGTAGAGCCTTGAGTTCTTGACATGCCTCACTCATAGCTATATATTCAGCTTGGCAGGTTGATAACGAGACGTTAGTTTGTTTATGCGTTCTCCAAGATACAGAGTCGCCAAATAATTTTATGACGTATCCACTCGTCGTATGCGAATCTTTTTAATCTGCGAAACTTGCGTCCGAATAAGCTGTCATGATTTCTGTGCTTCCTTTAAAAGTCAGTTCTTTCTTTCTAGTACCATTGAGGTAACGGAAAACTCTCTTGACCATTTGTCTGTCTTCTTCTGTGGGATTGATCTGATGTCTACTTAATACGTTCACTGCATAAGATATATCAGGTCAAACAGTGCTTGCTAAGTACAGCAAACTGCTGACTGCTTCCCGATATGGAAAATCTTCTGGCCTATTCACACTTTGCTCTTCTTCGTTTCCAGATTCTTCTCTGTCTTTTCGTTGCTGATTTATGACTTGTCTCGTCACCATAGGTGTTTTGCACTGTCGTGCATTGTCGAAACCAAACCTCTGCAGTATTTTGTTCGTATATTTGTCCTTGGTTAAACGAATGGTTTTATTTTTTCTGTCTCTGTCGATTTGTATTCCCAGGAAATTATTTGCTTCCCCTAGATCTGTCATTTCGAATTCGGCTTTAAGCTTATCACTCACTTCTGTAAGTTTATCGACATCGTTGCTTGCCATCAGCATATCATCCACATACAGAATAAAAAATAAAAATTTGCCCTCACATCTCCATATGAAAAGACAGGGCTCACTTGGGTGTTCCTGGAGTCCTATTTTTGTAGCAGTCTCTGAAAACCTCTCATACCAACGTTTGGGACTAATTTTAAGACCGTACAGGGATCTTTCCAACTTGCAAACTTTGGTTTTTCTTAACTCTTAGGCACACGGAACACCATCTGGTATTTCCATGTACATATCGCCATTCAATGTACCATTCAAGAAGGCAGTCTTTACATCAAGCTGTCGTGTTTTCAAGTTATATTTGTTTATGACTGCCAGTAAGACTCGAATTACAGCTAGTCTTAAGACTGGAGCACAAGTTTCCAACAGATCATATTGGTTTCTGTCTTTAAATCCACGGATCACTAACTTGGCTTTATATTTTATGTTTCCAGAGTTATCTTCTTCCCTTTTCAGAACCCACCGGGAGTCAATTATGTTTGGTTTTCTGCCTTTGCTATCACTCATTGGTTTATTTACAATTTTCCAAACACAGTTGTCGTTCATCGACTTCAGTTCTTCTTCTATAGCTTTCCGCCATTCTGTGCTGTTTTTGTTCTTCAGAGCATCTTGGTAGCTGGTTGGATCTTTGAAAATTTCTGCTAACAATGCATGATATACTTCATCCTGATTTTGATCCACATAGCAGTCTTCTTCATTTAAATTTTCCTGTCCAAAGCTGATTTGATTATTTAAATCATGGGGCACCTGCAGTCCTGTGAAACTAGTGTCATGTATTAGCTTCTGTCGTTTCGCTGGTAAGAGCTCTTCCGTATTTCCTGAACCAGATATTTTCGGCGGTCGTCCTCTCTTTCGTTTGACAACTTCTCCCTTCGTTTTTGTGCTCTCTTCCGTCTCTTCGTCGAACTTCAGGAGCCAGCTGTCGTTATCAACTGTCCTTGTAACTAATTCCCAATTCACTATATCGTTGTTCAGGTATCTGTCTATGTATACCAGTCGTTCATTGAATCTCATATCTTTGCTTTCATTAAATTTTCCGTCTTCAGGTTTCATCAGGATAAATTCTGTGACAGTGTATCCCACGAAAACAATTCGTTGAGCTAACGGACTGAACTTCGAAACGGAATTTCTTTGAATCTTCATGTATCCCAAGCACCCAAACCGTTTCAGTTGTTCGATATTAAGATCCTTATGCGGTGCAAATTTTACCAACGGGATTTCCATTACATTCGACCTGTGAGGTGTTCGGTTGTAAGCATCAACTGCTGCACTCAGAGCCAAGTCCTACATGTTCTCTGGAAGACCGGAGTCGAACATGTAGACTTTTGTCTTCTTTGCGATTGTTTGGTTGAAGCTATCCCTTATTATTATTATTATTCTTGATGATGAGGAGCTGGCTGTGGGTAGTTTGACTCTTATCCTTGAAGTCCGTGATGGAGGAGGTACGCTGCGGACCAAAGAGTATCTCGGTTTCGGGTCGTTCCCCGGCTCACCAACCGTTTATCGTTAGTCGGGAAAGTGGGCCTAGAGAATACTTTCTCTGTGGGTATGCCGTTGGGACAACCACTGAAAATAAAGCCGTTGTGGCTGCCCATGCTCCTCAGCGCTGTCTTCCTTGGCTTTTATTTGTAGAAAAAAATTCTCTTTACTGCACCAGACCGGATGGTAGAACGGCCACATAACTGTGAAGTGTTGGAGCAGGTTGTGCTCTCGCTAGATTCGTCTCCTGGTATTCCGCCATGGACGTTATCGGTTATAATTTCTTATTGGTGACACTCGTGTTACCTGGAATTTCAGGGTGATAGTAGACCTAGATCACTGGCTCATTGGAGAAGAGTGTCGTCGATAACCGGGATACCCTGCTGTACGACTATCATGTACATTCCCGGTGCAGCTTGATGAACTGCCGGGATAAATAACTGCAGAAATTTTCGAGACGCTCCGGCCTACTAAAACTACATTTATTTAATTCTGTTGCAAATAGCTCCGATTTTATATCGACGCCACCTAGTGGATCCTACTGAACTAAAATGATAAGCTGGCGAATTTTTGCAAATTTTTGAGCTTGATCATTGCTATTGTTATTAAATTTTTAAGATGAAAACTGTACTAAAACCATGTGGGAAGTGTTAAGGATTACAACGTGGTCTTAGCAACTTTGCTTTATATATTAGTAAGATAAATTTAAACAGTCGATAGAATGCCATCTTGGCATACTACTTACTAACACCACTTTTTATATACCATTTGGCGGAACCTAGCACCACGACGCTACGTGAACGATTTAAAAAATAGTATGCTTCGAGTAAGAGAAAATAAGTCCTTTAGGCCGATGGTTAGTTCGTGGCAAACAAAAATTAAATTTATTTGTTTGTAGAACGAATTTACGAGTTCCGTCTTTTACTTATAGTCTGGCAGAATCAGCCGCAAATAGGGAAAACTCTGCAGAAAAAGTGTTTTTATAATAAAAACCGCATTAAACAAAACAAACCTAATCAAGCTGAAATTTTTAATGGACTTAGAGGCTGCAATACCTACCTCCATTTGAAATTTTAGTTCTTAATATTATATTGAATGCGAGTTATTGAATTTCGAGAAATGGCTGAAAAACACGGTTTTTGGTATTTTGTGCGTAATCTAGTGAATTGATTAGGATTTAAAAAAATTTATTATGGTTGTTTGTTTATTGCAGATTTTTAGTATAAAAACACTTTTTGTCGTCAGTCGCGTCGTTCTTTGGTAAATCGCATGAAACCGGTTTTAACAGATTTTGACTTTTTTTTTTGACAACCGCGCTGCAACTCAAAAGTTGTACAAAATTAACATTTTCTTACTTACGCAAAGATATGTATAAAAAACCTTTTCAATTATTTGTACTAGATTTTGGGATGCAATAGTAGAATCTGCCTGACAATTAGAAGTTCGGACGTAACACAGAAACAGTGTTAGAGTCCTAAACATGGAGGTCCGTCTGCCACACTGTCCCTTGACCCACTGTGATTGCCATTGCTTGAGATGAGCAGTCTATTCTTTATATAGCTATGACATAACCTCTATTATCAGTAAATTAAACACACGTTATTTGCTGTGTACAAGTCGATAGTGGGGGTATGTGACTAGCAAGAAGGCAAGCTCAACTCAAAGGGTGATGGAGAGAAGATAAAGAGCCTCTGGTTTTAAGTAAAAAGTATTTCTACGTACTCTTTTTTCAAACGTGGCGCTGTATACACAGATATACTTTCTGTTCTGAAATGCTGTACTCCCATGTATTAGGCAATTATTTAAACTACTTTTATTTCATACTATATTTTAGATTTAACGTACTAAGGCCCAAAAATAGGGTTGTTGACCAAAAACGAAATAATAATTTATTTCGATAACGTTAGCAACAGCTACTAGTAATGATTAATGCTGCAGTGCTAACATAAATAGTAGAAAATCCTAGTTATCTTTGCATAATGCTATGAAGCATTAAGCGTCTGTAAGATATATTTAATTTGACAAAGCGTGTGCTACAAACCTGACATCATGCAACAGACAAAAAGGATAAGCGCAAAGAAGTTTATTACGTTCGTGCATTAAAATTAAATACTGCCCGAATAGCGCACGCTCTGATACTAAACCCACTCAGAATTGGATAACTAGCACACAATAGTTTACCACTTTAATGTATTAGCAGTGCATACTGCCCCTGTAGCTCTCGCAAAAGAGTGTGCGCTATAATAATACTCACCAGTCACAGGGTTGGATGACTAGCCTGCGCTAGTTTACCTAGACAGTACGTACTGCCCTCATAGCGCCTGATTAAAGATCTTGCACTGCGATAACACTAAACTCCCGCAGAGTTGGATGACCAGTGTGCGCTAGGTCACCACGATCGTGTTTTGGCAATGCGCTTTGCACTAATAGTGCCTGCTAGAAAAGTACGCGATAAAATGATACTGAACAACCGCAGGGTTGTATGACTGGTGTATGTAAGTTCACCAGAAAAATACGTGCTGCCCTAAAAACACCTGTTAGAAGAGCGTGCACTATGACAATACTGAACTCACGCTCAAGATAGCTTAACTGTTACGCTACTCTAGCTTGACTGACTCAAGCACGTACCTATCAGGCTAGCTTAGCCTAAAATCCAAGCAGAAACTGCTTGACAACCGCAGGCAAACGTGATTGGTCACAAACCAAGCAAAGTGTGCTTGATCAAGATAAGTCATTAATGGAACTTACACTTTTGGAACCAAGAGCAACATTGTTTTTTCTCTGTAGCTGCAGAATTTAACTGACATCAACGCATGTATTTATCTGTACTATTGAAAGTATTTACAGCTTTGACTGATACGTATTTGTAACTTTAAATAAAAATAATGATACAATCTTATAATAATAGAGCATGTAAGAAGAACTGTATTAAAAAATTGGAAATTAATAATGGCAGCAAAGTTTTTTATAACGTATGCAATACATTCAAACTATGGTAAGAATACACCTGTTTACAAAGTGAATCTTAAACAACTTTTATAAAACGGACGATTTTTATGTTTTACCGCCTTACAACTACATTTTTATTAAAAAATATATTTATTGAAGACAATTATTACCGTTTTTCCATGAAATACATGGATAGATATCAAGTAAATCCGAGGTATTTAGCAGAATTTAGGTTTTTTTTTGTTCAACGCGACATGCATACACATGAAGCAGTCATTTCAAACGGAAGTATTAGCATGTAAACTGACTTTTTTTTACTAATATGCAATTTATTATTACTACCCATATTTATTACTAATATTTGATCAATTAAGTTTTGTAATCAATTCATTTAAAGCGTACGAGTAACAAAAAATACCAGCAGATGGTGAATCTGGAAAATAAATGCTTCACAAACAATCGTCAATATGTTTAAATATAAAAATTACCACTTACTTTTAGATATGCTCGTTTAAGTTAACTGCTGTTAGCTTATGCTTTATATGTTTTACTCTTGGCATAAGGAAAAAAAAAAAATTGGTGGTCCATTCAAAAGTATTTTGTCATCAAGCAGTCAATCATTTTTCCATCTATGCAACAAAAAACATTCTTATCGATTCCAGCCTCTGCAAAAAACACATTTATCGACATCAACATTTTTCATACACGTATTTTATTCTCTATTGACGTCTTTGACAATGTGATTCATAATATATGAATAATTTTTTACTTCGTTCACATTCATTAATACAACACATGTCTAAAAAGAATTCTCTAAGTTAAAAATATTTAATTACATTTAACTTTACCTTCAAACTGTTTAATAAATTTTTGTAAGTTCCATTGAGTAAGCAAAGATTTCAAAAAATCATTCATAGCTACATGCGAGAATTATCATAAACAAAAATGTAAATTAATTTTAAGCTTGTAACTAAGCCTAAACAAAGCAGTAGTTATTTAGTTATTCTTCAGTTTTAAGAATATCCCCATCAATCCTAACCTTCAGATCACATTACTACCACATGTAGAGCGAATATAGCAGGAATCTAGTTTTCAAATAATACAGGCATAATTTAGCTAATAACTGTATCAAACTGTTCATCAAAAATACACAAATGCTTAGTCGTGTAACAGAGGTGTAAGTGAAGAAGTTGATACTTGGATTCGGAGAGCACGTATTCCGTTACCTACAAATAAAGCAAAAAGCGCGGCCACTCTTATCCGGTAGTTCACAGTGTAAATGTGAGCTGCATCAATGATTTATCCTTACCAAGCACTTTGCTTGGTTTGTGACCATTGACGTTTGCCTGGGGTTGCCAAGCAGTTTCTGCTTGTCTCTCAGGCTAACTTAGCTTGACAGGTACTTGCTTGGGTCGGCCAAGCCACAGCTAAGCTATCATGGCTGCATTTGATTTTCAGTTCATGAATGTGGTTTTTAGACCAAAAGTATACTGTATACATGATAAAATACATATTAACACCAATTCAAAAAACATTTACATTCAGATGCTTCAGAAATCAACTGTTAACTGTCACAATAAAAAGTTCAAGGTCGTTAATCATTAGAGTAATTAGGGTGAACTTGTCAAAGCCAATACTTTTTGTAATATTGTTAAAAGTTTTAAAATAATCGCCATACCGTTCTTTGCAGATCTTAACAATTAAATTTAAGGTTTCTGGAATAAACAATTCCAACACCAGCCTATTTTCCGAGTACGTTATTTTATTTATTCGATCAAAACGCTAATAAAAGAGAATGTGTGCCGACGATATTTTTCAATTTGAGCTTGCACGAGTAGTCATACATACTTTGCGTATATAATGCCTGTATTTTGAATTTGCGTGTCGGCCGAGGGCACAGGGTGTTACATTATTGTAATTTTAAGAACGTCGCTCTCCCTCCCTTGCATTTTACATTCAGAGACGTAAAATTGTGGTGTTCTACCGTGCGAGAAAATGCTCAAGCAAGTTAAAATTCAATCATAAGGAGAATACTCTTTCACAAACTGATAATGAAGTTCTTTATCGAACGCTAACGAGTAGAATATAAAGGAAATAATGAAATTAGAATCTCCTCAGTACAGAAGGTTGACGTTACTATTGGGCATCAAAATGAACAACAAAATATGTCGTGAGCCTTACACGTTTGGTTTGTTTAAAAATTTAAAGCTGAAATCGTTATTCTTATTGAAATCTGGACATGTTCTGGTTTTATGCATGATCGCACGATGCGAAATTCGAGTTATGACTCGGGAAAAAAATTTTTGGAACATTCTTCGTTATCCTTTAAAAAACTCAGTTTAAAATACTGCAGAAAAAGTAAATTTTATGTGAGCTTTGCTAGCTTGACAGTTACAATCTACTCATTGCATTATTGTATTACATTAGCTGTAATTGTCTTTTGAATTTCTCGAATTAAATATTTCATTGAATATCCAGATAAGTAGGCACCATACTGTAGAGGTCAGAAGCATTGATATAGGTAAGAAGCATGAAGACTTGATTTTTTTAAATTTGATAAGTTTGTTGATAAAATTGTATTTTATTAGTCATTAGTTTTTGCAGCGCTATGCGTGAGAATATTGAATTTTCTTGTAAACGACTGGAGATCGTAAGCAGCCGGGAAAAGATAAAAGCTTGATTGAATTAAAAATTTAGCCAGCCATTGGCTAATGGGCATAATAACAGTCAAAAGTAATGGATATTATGGCGTGGTGCCGTTTCGCATTCGCACAATGATACCTGTGCGCCGAACGCTAGCTTCTCCTGATACTGAAAACCTTTTTGTTTAATTTATAGAATCTCAGAATTGTGGAAACATGGTTTCGTATCGTGTTCGAGCTAACGTTTGTATTTTTAGGAAATAATTGGTGTAAAGCCAACTGGGAAAAGATTTTAAATGTTGAATGAAATTGAAATTCAAATATGATATCGCTTACGAGTCGTGTAGTGTTTTCTGTGATTAACTGACACTAAGTTAGTGAAAATTCATTGATCTAATTATATTCTAAGAAACGAACATTCGAAAAATTTGAACAGGAAGACAGATTTGAATGAGGTTTTGTTCATTCGATTCGTTAAAGCTTTAGAAAACTTAGTGAACTAAATTAATTTAGAAGAAATAAAAAATATACAATTTGCATGAATAAAATGCATTTTAGAATTGCATTTGAGATTGATCGTGAATAATTGATTCACGATTTGGTTGATAAAAATAAAGATGATTCCAAACTTGTTACTTGGAGATTTTGGGTTTAAAGGACAAAATTGGGGTCTGAGGTACGCAGTGCCTAGATAAAAGGGTATTTTTGCCATCTTCTGAAATTTTTGTGAAATTATATGATCGGTCCAAATTCCTTTTTTGAAGTTTCATAGAGTCGCTGGACACAAATATTGTAATAGAACTGGTGTCCGATGTACCTGGTGCCCAGAGTGAATGGTATCCACATTGCCTCCGTGAATTTATATTATTAGATGATTTTGACTAAAATTTTGCACATGCTTGTAAATGATGCACTCAAATGTTGTACAAAAAGTCTCAACTCTGATGGCCAGTCTTACAAATCAAATTTCCTGAAGCTTATTTTTTTGAATTTGGCGGTTTTAATGCAGTTGGTAATGGTGTCGCTATTTATAAGGATGTATAAGGATGAAAAATAGAGTTTGAGTGTTTTATACTTCTTCTTTTTAGTATAATGCTATAAATATGACTTTAAAATTTTTTTCTAAGCTATACAAAATTAAAACAAACAAATTTCAAGATTTTGTAACGTACTAATTGATGTATCATTTGCATCTACAACTTAATTTTATGACACAAAATTTAACAATAAGACTTATTTCGTCGCGATATTAGCGTACAGTGACCCCACAAAAACCTCCGAGTACTTCATCAAACGATTTTAGACTAATTACGTATTGAATTTTCCGAAAACTCTAAAAAACGAGGGGAAAACTGTTCACTCTCGGCACTTACTACCTTGGACACCAATTTTGTTACGATATTAGTGTTTAGTGACCTCAAAAACCTTCAAGGAACAAGTTTAGCTAGTTTCTTCGCAAATCTTTGCTTGAAAATTTCACTGAAACAGCAATAATCACAATACCCTGATAAATCAATGAAATTCTTCATAAAAAATCTGTAAATTTTTTACGGCACTCAACTAAAGCAGTTACAGTAATCATTAGAATAAAAATCAGTTTTGAAAAGTTCAAACGTCCTAAGGACATACCTTACAGATAGTTATCTATGATTAATTTTCTTAAACTTTGGCTATGCGTTCCTCTTATTGTTATAATACACTGCATTACATTTCAAGTCGTTCATCTATTTTTTTTTTTTTTTTTGGAAGTATTAGTTACAGTCACTTAAACAGTGACTGGCTCGCGAAGAAATTTCCATGCAGAGGGTACCAAAAAACCTTTTTTTGAGCAGTTACTGTGATTTTGTACGTAGGAGGAATGAGACACTTTGGTTCCTGAAAGCAGGGAGTAACGTCGTGCCATACTTTTCGAGGGAATATAGAACAAAATTGCATTTGCAGTGAAAATATTTTACCATCCTCCGCATGGTTGCTAACTTCGGCTTTGGCTCGGATGGCAATTCACAGTTCACACCTAGAAAGAAATACCGTACTATTTCTCCTTGTGCTGTAATGTACTATTTTTTTCAGTTTTTTCATTTTGTAAGCCCCCTTTTTGTGACATATAGTAATTTTTTGGCACCTTTTTGTTATATTCTCACCAGGTTCTTATAAACTGAAATTGTTATATTTCAAATAATTTTTCTAGCACTCCCGCAATTTTTTTTTTATTTTCGTGGTGAGAACTCTTACTAGAACAAGATACATAAAACGATATCAGCTCTAGATTACGAAGTCGAAATCGTCTGCACGAGTTACGTACATGTTTTTGGAATACTATAACTTTATTTATCTTACTTGCGTTACTGAAATAATTGCGAGCAATAACATTGTACAGTTTGTATTTAAAGGCTTTTTAATAAACTTGACAGTACTGAACTTTTCACCCTTCCATAACTAAGTCAATATGCATATGGAGAATATAGAACATGTAGACTTGCAAAATTACGATACAGTGTAAACTAATATGTAAATCTTAATATTTTAATCATTACATAATCATTATGAAGTTAGTTAAATGCTGGTATTGCTGCCATCATGTAGATTGGTACTACAGCTCGCCCGTGAATGTGTCACTGGCCATCCCAGAATCAAACAATTTATAAAAGCCAATATAAGATCATGCGTAAAAAGTGTATGAATAAGTTTTAATTTTTAAAGAAGGTATAATAGTAGTTTTGGTCAGAAATGTACATCTCTTCAGCGTGGTCCTTGAGCCCAAGAGCGGTTACGAAGCAACGCCGAAGAGACTGTTGAGACCATCTTGATCGGTTGTACATTTTTGGCGAATCTTGTTGTTTCTATTAAGGGACACCAACCCTTTAAAAACACCCAAGGCAGAAAAAAAAATTTTTTTTAAACCCTACTTTTGGTGTTATCATTTTCATAATGATACCGTACATTATTGATTACACACGTAATCATCTTATTTTTAAAGATATACCTCTATAGGCTCGTTATGCGCGAGAGTAAACCAACGATTTCAGATTGGTGACCTTGAGAAAATGTGTGACTGAAGTAGATTTTGCATGTTACCCCCCTTTACCCTATCTCTGCTCGTAGGGCCGCTCCATGCCCTTTTCCCTCTACATCATACCATACACAGAACAGCTTACATTTTGAAATTTACTATATTTTGCTTCTTTTTATTTAACCAAATCTTGAAAAAAAAAAAGGAACACTTTTCAACTGAATTTGAACCCCCGACCTCCTGCACCCAAACTGAGTCCCTTATCCACTTTCCTATGAGTGGTCCCGATATTATAAATTCGATTACTTCTTGTTACGGTATGGTTCTTAACTTATTTTGAATGTCAATCATCATGTACTGCTTATCAACTAATTTTGTTTGATTATAAATTACATTAATAAATAATTTACTTAATAAACAAATTCTATTAATTCAACGTTTTTTTGAAAATTTACAAATAAGTTAGTTTTAGCAAAGCAGCTCTCCTGTGTAGTAATAAATATTTATTTATTCATAACTTATTTGTTACTTTTACAATAAATAAGTAATTATTTGTACAATTTTCTCACCTTTTTTCAAAATTTTTTAAACATCAATTTTGTATTTTATTAATACATTAACTGATTTTTCTTACTAGCTCACCGAAAAATTCAAATTTTGGCGGCAGTGTATAGAGACGAAAGCCAATGTTCGTTCTCTATCGACGCAACATCTATATCGCGTAGAGGGGATGGGAGAAAAAACTTCCTCCCCCCTACTTCTTGCTTAAGAGAGAGAGAGAGAGAGAGAGAGAGAGAGAGAGAGAGAGAGAGAGAGTGAGCAGCAGTGCTCCACTGCTCCTTACTTCTTCTTGTTTGAGAGAAAGAGATGGATAGAGCACGAGCAGCAGTGCAAAAGTGCATAAGTATTAAGTAGGTACTTACCTACGCTGCGTTTATTTATTTTTTTCGAGCTATGAGAAAACTTCTTTGTAGAGCACGTGTATATTTCGGGTATGACTGTAAATTTGTCGTGTGATGCATGAAATATCTTTCGATAATATGCGACGTAGTAAATTTCTAGCCTCAATCTAAATTTACAAAACAATCATTAAGTGGTTGTTAAAAAATCTTATAAAAATCAAACATGTAACTTTTCCAGCAACCAATGCCCAGGAGTCTAATAAATGATAATATTAGCTAATAAATGTTAAAATGTTATTGATACGCAAAAATATTTAATAAATAATAACATTTATAAGATTTCATTTTGTACCTAATAAAATTCAAAGGATTTTTAATTAAATTAAGTTATTCTGATCGACTTCTGCTTTCCGGTCCTGTTAACAGTCGCTGACCAACAACCCTCGCTTCGCTTGGGTCGTAAATGTTAGTGAATGATACAGGCCCTTCACTTTTACCCAAACATAAACTATCATCATAATCACCATTGGAGCTAATTGTTGTCTGATGGCTAATGAACCATGAATTTTTAGCCGAAGTAGAAAGAAAATTACTATGCATAACACGGGATGTTACTTCATAATTCGCTTCCGGCGGTGAAGCAACTTCTCTGCAGGAAGCGGACCATAGAGTCTCGTCCCTTGTAATGTAATGTACTATTTGTTCTGTTTTATTCTTTTACAATTGGTCCATTTTTCGTTGAGGTGATTTTTTCACTTTAGGACATTCATCGCAGTTAGTGGGGTAAAATTTCAGAAAGGTACGAGAAGCGCAAATGTATACTGTAACGCTAGCAATTTTTTTTTGCCTATGGATGTACTCTCATACACACTTCTACGCGTACTTGATCCTTTTCTTCCTTGTATTATTAAAATAATGATTCGTGGATTTATCAAAAGATTTATTTAAAAACTATTTTTTATGCCAAAAAATTGGGAGATTGCTATACATCATATAAATGCCATGTTTACCTAATTCTGCTATAATGTTGCTACATGTGAAACTTTGTTATTTTCGAAGAAAATATACATAAAACAATGATATAATTAAACGAACTGCGATTTTCTGTGTGTATTGCTTATGATATGTCGAGTACAACTTGAATGTTAAAATAATTCTTTTCAAGAAAATGTATGGGCTGAATATCCCGAAGGAACCTTTATTCGCATGTAATGCTACCCTATTAAAGAAAGCGGTACAATAGGATAGTCAATCTTATGCTTTTAGATACAATTACATTTTGGGTATTAATATGGACTAGGAATAAGTGTGTGAGCGTATGTGACAGATGTGATTGTGACTTTAGAGATGTAATTAGCGTAGGCGATGGAAAGTTGTTTTGAAATCATCATAAATTTGATGAAAGCGCACAGTCTTGTATTGGCCAGCTTACACATTGCTTATATTGTATTGTGCCCTAATCTATTTTTTATCATCGTTTATTTATTAAACTAATAATTCAAAATATTTATTGAAACTACATCTAATTAACGTTAGTGTTTTCATTCCAACCATGATTGCACCACCTTCGTACACAGTATTATTTTATAGGAGCATATTTGTATTCATAATAATATTTGTCAGACATATGGTTATACTTTGAACCCACGCGCAGTAATAGTAGTTTTTGTTACATAGGTGCTATCGACAACAAAGCTGTTTTGTGGCTCGAGGGATCTACATAGTAAAATCCAAGCTAGGGTCTATAATGTATCCCCAGTCCGATGACAGTTAGGTGGCAGTCTTGCTTTTCCTACCAAGGGTGTAGTCTCAGTCCAAAATTGTCCAAAAATGCCTTGAGATAGGGGAAAACAATTTTTACCTTACTTTCTTATGAGAAGAACTGACATAAAAACTTACGAAAATTTTAATGCCTGTTATTGATTGATAATGAATTATCAATTTTTAAGTTCTAATATAACAACTGGCATAAGACTTTACGTTAGTTTTATAAATTATTGTTAGCTGGGAAGTATTACGTTATTTATGATGATGTAATGGCAGCACATAATTTATTATCATCTTTTAATATAAAACACAGCGTACGACTCTTTGGTATGTATTTACTTCAATGGTATATCACATCGTTGTCTGGGAGAAACAACGGGAAAACTAAGGCATTAATCGGATGACATAAAATCTAATGAAAAAAAAGAATAACGTAGGTTGTACAGTACTGAGCTTAAACGTTAAATAATTTCTTTATATTCTAAACTTAGTTTCTAAACTTCTTAATGATTTGGAAGAAAATAAATAAATGAAAATTTAATCTATTTTATGAAATCATAACTAAATAAGCCTTCTTAGAACATTGTATTGACAGGTAACGGAAATATTTTATTTAGATGTAATGGTTTTTTAATAATCCTTTTTAACGCTATGCAATATCTGCTGTACTTAGTATATGTAAAAACTCTTGAAATTTCACATGCCCCATGAAGCTGCTAAAACAACTCGCATTCTCATTTACGACGCTGAATTAGTTGGAATTAAGCTATCCGAGTTGTCTAAAATTCCGCGTTATCCGGTTTATGTTTAAAATTCCGAGTTGCTCGGTTTTTACCTGAAGCTGAATTATCCAGTTTTTGCATAATATCCTGCATCATCCGGTTTATTAGCTCTTAACTGACTTATCCGATTTATTAACGCTATTGTGAATTATCCGGTTGCTTTTCTTAGGCGGTGACACGTAGTTGTTTATACTAAAAAATCGTAGACAAATAGTACACAAAAGAGATGACGCCCCTTGAATTAAAAGTATAAAAACATCTGTATTTTATATACTGAATAAATTAAAAAAAAATTTTTTTATTAGGTTAACTTGATTTATTTTTATACTTTTATTAGTGTATTATTCAAAAAACTTATGTTTGTTAATACTATCTAGCGGGAAATGTAGAATCTTATGGCCAGAATCTTATTCCTACGTAATAATTTCTATGTTTCATTGATCCATAACGCATTTTTTTACCCCACATTTAATCCTAATAGAGTTTAAAGAACTGCAATAAACTACATTTACTTTTTAAATAACGTATATTATAAGAAAAATTATTTAAAACTTCTTATTGTAAAGATGCAGTGATTGTAACAGTGGTAGTAATATCCACTTTGTTCTTAAATAATATAATGGAATATCAAAAAAATTTTTATTTATTAAGTCAATTAAATTGCATACATTTAGAGACCATACAATTTTTCTTGGAGAACGGAGATTCGTAGTAAAAATTTTTACGAAAACGGTAAAAAGTACATATCTCAGGATATAATAAACAGATTCTTAGTAATTTCTCACAATTGTAATTACGGAAGTATTATTACTAGTAAATTGATCATATAAGCTCACCATACAAAGGTACTTTGCGCCATAGGTACATAATATAGTACATCCTACCTCAGGCGGTTTTAAGAGGCTGGTGTGCCCTCAGAAAAAAAAGGAATTCGGCATATAAGTGCCATTGCTGTGCGGCTACCATAAGTCTTTCAGTCCTTGCTTTGCAGGTCTCTCGTGTCGCAAAATACCTGGAGGGGACATCACTTATGATACAAAACTACTATAGTAAAAATCTTTCTTTAAAGGCAGTCTGGAGATGGTTAAAGTTTCCAACTTTATCGATGAGGTTACTGTAACTGTACAGCTTTATAACATTTTTTCTTTAGCAGCTAGCTATTTTATTGGAAAGATTAGAGAGATGCTCATTCTTAACACTTCAATGAATACATCAAGCCCATACTTGGCAAAATTGATTAAGAATTAAAGTGAATAGTGAAAAATTAGATGTGAGATTAATAAGGTGAAATCTAATTTTCACTTGTCTCCTTCACGTTTTGATAAATCTTGCGGTAATTAAGCGATTCTTATCCCTTATAAATTTAGGAGTGTGCGTCCTTTTTATTTCTAGAAAACTGTGACATCTTTTTATTTTAATTAAACGTAGAATTTTACAGTTATATAATTAAATTATATTGATATGGGTACAATTTAAAATCATCTGTGTTTGTTTTTCGTCTTTCATTGCTGTAAAAGCTTATGAGAAACCATTATAAAATCATTTTATTTTCAAATTAATTTACACTTGCTAAAAATCGTTGTTGTTGTGTATGTGCGTACTGTATAAAAATATTGACTTTTTAAAAGACTAGTCACCTTCTGTCTACTATCCCCCCCCGTCCCAATAACCAAACATGATATCTTGGCGATCCCTTCTTTTCCAAATTGGGCATGTATGAGTGGTATGTTTTGTATAGTGATGATCATAGCCATACGTATACTTATTTGTATTGAGCAGCAGAACACAAACATTGTCTGTTATAATTTGTAAATTCTTTAATAAATACAAGGTAACCCAAATTTATAGAAAAATGTATATTCTTGATCATATAATTTTTTTTTAAATCGAATTGTACTTCTTTATTCAGAGGTCAAAGTATACATTTATTCAATTAGTTAACAATCATTTCCTGAATATATTTCTGCTTAGTGCGTTTTTGCAAACGATGTGCAGTGTTGACAAATAAAGGAAAAAGGGTGAAAATTCGTGCTTCACCAGAATTTAGGCTAAAAAAATCGTTCTATAGCTTATTTAGTTTGTTTTTTTTGCGCTCTATGAGAAACAAATCCCTTTTTTGTGTAACAAAACGATATATATGGATGATTCTGCCATAACTTCCTCAGATCGACTTGAAAAATTTTTTAACAAGAAGTTGTTAAAAAATTTTTTTCATGGTTTTTCTACTGTACACAACATCAATAACAGTTAACTAAACCAATGCAACTATCAAATTTGCTGGTCAAAAGATCTACGAAATTTTATAAAAGTCAGATTTATCGATTTTCGAAAAATTGTATCACTTTCTAGCACAAATAGCTAAGCTCCTTCAACAGTTCAAGTGGTTCTTCTGGGCTAAAATGATAGCTTGGATCAAGACCTATTGATTAAAAAAAATTTTGTTCAATTTTGTGCCTTCCTTCAAAAGTTACAGCCGTTTCAATTAGAGCGTAAATATCGCTAATAACGTGATTTTGGCTGAAATTCATTATTTTTCATAAAGTCACTACAACTTTTCATTTGGGGCATAAAACTCAAAGATTTTTGTTTTAATCATTAGGACTATGTTTTTGTTTCCATTGAAGCTCAGATAAAGCCACCTAATGGAGTGCATCACTTGTCTACCAACGTTGGAAACAGCACCACCGTTTTTGCATTTATGTAGCAAAAAGGGCCAACTGGACGAAACCCCGAGATATATCTCTCCTCTTTTAGCCCAGCAGTGACAAAAAAAAGTTTGGCTGGGATAGACTGCTCTAAAACGAAAAAAACGGCACTTTGAGGTGAGGTAGGGTCGGAATGGAATTTTCAAAGTTTGTAGTGCTCGTACTACTCATAGACGTATTACAATGACTTGTCCACCCATAATTTATTTACTAGCCTCAAATGTGATAAGAAACTGTAGTTTGCATACCTGCAGACGCACACTGAGTGGTTATTCCATGGGGGTCAGAACGGAATGAAATGTTTGTACGCGTGAAATACGCAAAAACAAGAGCTTGAATATTTGAGAGTTAACACCTTCAGGTACTACTGTCGTAAGGATTTATTCATTTTAGTCCTATACTTTAAAAAGTGATCATTGGTTAGCATTTCGAATCCAAATAGTTACTAGTTTGAACTGATTATATATGCGGACAAAATGTATGCAGTAAAAACTCATTCGTCTTTGTCGATTTTTGGTGTGAATAAGGTACAAATGTAATCATCAATAGCTAGAGTATATAATGCTAATATGCCAAAGTGGCACATAAGCCTTATTTTTTACTGGTGAAAGTTTTCATGAGTAAAATTGAGTTGCGGACATGAGTCGGAATGGAAAATTTGACTCTAAGTGATCGATTATCTCAATGAAGTGATCAATATATTGGTATAAGATAATATGTCAAATAAAGTCCACTACGTTTAACACAATTTGACGTTCTTGAAGTTTTGGATTTCATTACGGCACGTGAGTATGAGTAACGGACACGATCTGAGCAAGTTACAGCGAAATCACCCATACATATACATGTATGTATGTGTATGCATATATTCATATATGTTTATAAAATTTTAACATACGAATTACCAATAAAATTTCAGTGTTTCCTGGATGTCTTTGCTCATTTTCAATTAATTGAAATAATTTTTAATGGAGATTGAAGATAGTGAGAAATATTATTACTGTAAATTTCTTAATTTTTTTAGCGCCAAATTGAAATCTCAAATTGCTGAATATTCTGTTTTGCTACTCTACTTTCGCTGCGTTTCGATACTCAGGCAAGGGACTTGGTTTCTTATGTAGCGTGACAAAAGCCACAAAATAAGCTATAAACAACTTTTTTAAGTGAAAATTCTTGTGAAGCACCAATTTTTTGACTTTTTTCTCCATTTGACAACACTGTGTGACGTTTACTTAAAAACGCGTCTTACGAAAAAGTTTTCGCAGCAACCTATGCTAAAATTTCGCACATAGGTAGAAAAAAATACCAATTGACCATGGATTTCAATTTCATCCAAAAATACTGTGATAGGTTTCTTAAGCCTTCTTAAATTAATTAAAATAACGTTCTATGGTGGTACTGTCAAATTTTGTATTTATTGAAAACGACGTTTCGGCCATTTGGACAATGTCCCGGCCCTCATTAGGTACAAAAATCTATGAGTAATAAAAAGTTCTTTACAATACAAATTTTGATAAATACAATAAACGCAAATTAAGTAAAGTGTATAATACACCTCTGAGTCTTACGAAGGGGATATAAAATCATAATGTAGTCAGAGTTTCAAGTTTTGTTGCTTTTATACCCTGCACATATACAAATGACAGATATACGCACACAATACAATCAAATAAAAATCGGAAGCAGTTCCTTGTGAAACATACGTAACTAGATCATGTTTTCCGAATACCATAAATGAAAGGGGCCCTCGAATCATGTACATAGAGTTAGCCTCCTTTCTTAATTGACTTAACGAGAGACTTGTAACGATCTTTCAGTTTTTTTGTATCTTGTTGTCTATTAATATTAGTATTGAAATAATGTATATTTAACATTTCGGAAAACAGGCGCTTTTTATAATTTTGTTCTGTGTCTAAAATTTTTATTTTATCAAAATTAAAGTTGTAAGTAAATTCAATGCTATGTTGTGATAGCACAGGTGTATGCTTTTTTTTCTCTATGTCTCTTTTATGTTCTGCCATTCTTAATTTTATAGCTGTAGATGTTTGACCGACATAACAGCAATTGCAATTCGCACATGATATGTGGTAAACGACATTATTTTTATCGAGTGGCTTGGTTATATCTTTTCCAAGTGAAAAAATCGAATTCAATTTATTGTTTCAACTGTATACAAGACCAATGTGAAGCTTCTTACAAAAATATTAAATATAATCGTGCAAGCGGGGAATATACAGTAATGATAAGATTACTTTATAATTATTTACCTTATACATATGTATACTTTCGTGTACTTTAGTGCATAAACCGTCCCCACATCTCATTGGCTAGAGTCTAAATACCAAATGTGCTACTTAAGATTAGTTTGCTAGGTTTCCATCCTCATTGTTTGTCTCTTCACAAAGGAATGTGGCAATTTTTTGTTGATCTTACTTAGATTAGAATCTCTGCAAGATAATTTTTGCTGTTCTAAAATGCTTAGAACGTGAATCTGATTATTTATATATTCTACAATATCTGCATCATGTGCTATAAAAGAAGTATCAGAAGAATAAACTGAATTTGAATTATTATAAGTATTGTTCAATTTTGTATCTCCTTGCATCCTTACATTAATAGAAACTCTGTCAAAAATATTAATGATAAATCAATGCTTAAAGCAGTCTCAAATTACATCGTAGAGTCTATGTTGATTCCACGTTTAATTAATGCTGATTTAGTGTTGAATCATCGTTGATTTATTATTAACTTAACAGTATTTAAGTTGTGAGCTTCAAAAAAAATTTATTTGAATTTTTACTGCAAGGGTAACATGAGAACAATCATTATTTAAAGTTATATTGACGGTCATCAGATCGAATTTGGTGCCCAATTAACATAGATTTAATATGGATCCAACTTAGAATCAACGATGTGACGTACAACTGATTTTAACATGAATACTTTTGAGAGGGAAATGCATGTTATGTACAGTGATGAATACTTTTCGTCGTTGCATTATTTATGAGTAAATTTATAACACTAAGTTCGTTTTCATCTTATATTAACACTAAAAAGAAAAGCCTCTAACCAATGAGATATAAGCATTTCAGAACACAACGTTTATCTGTATATGCAACTCCAGGTTTGAAAAAAATATATACACACATACTATCTATTTCCAACGGGATGGAACTCGTCTCTTTAGCGCCATTTGATCTGAGCTTGCCAATTCTCTAGCCTCGTACCAATGTTTCTTCTTACCCTTGTGTTACATGTAACTCACCGTCAAAATTATGAAATTAAAAATGGTGGTTCCAATATAGCGTCATGCAAAGATTTCTAAGATTTTTTATAATCTTTTTTTATGTTACCATCAGATAATTTAATTTACACTAAACTTGTACAATTATTTGAAGGTGCATACTCAAATGTTATACAATTTGCAAGTGTCTTTTGCTTTCAAAAAAATGACCTCTAATTTTCATTATCATCAATAAAACAAGCATTTACATCTGCCTCGGATATCAGCACTGTCCCGCTCCTTTTTTTTGTCAACAGATATAGGTGACAATGAATTTATAGCATCTGCTAATGAAGATTGTAGCTGTTTATTAGTTAAATTATTTGCTTATGCATCAAAGTTGACATGTAATAATAATCATACTTTTCTACGGTCATTCTAGCTAATTTCTCATTATACTTTCTAAAATCGTCCAAGTTAATATCATACCTACTTGCAGGCTTGCAGTATAATGTAAAAGCGATGTATTGTATCCTAATCAATTTTTGTAATTTTTAAACACTGTTCATACTTTAAAAAAAATAACGAGCCGTACTACCATCGTTTGATGTTCTATTTACAACTTTTGGTTTGTCAACACTTACATACATTTCTCTTTTACAAGCAGCTTGTATTATTTTTTTTTGTTTTGAATTAACTCTTTATCCTGTTCAGTATGTGCCTGTCATTTTTCGATTTTTAATTTGTACAAAAACTGTAATGTATATTTAAAGTTTTGATGTAAAGATTTTTTCAGACTATTGTTGTTTTCTTTGTCTTAGAGTCGATGTGTACAAGCTGCAATAGGACGGGAGAGGTAAAAAAAAAGTTTTGTCACTACATCGTCTTTATCGAGATTGACTATTAAGGTGATTGAAATTTTCTAGTAGTTTTCCAGATATAAATTACTTAACTTCTATTAATTAAAGAATAATAATGTCAACCATATGATTTAATAGAGATTGCAATTTTACCGTTGCTTGATTTTTAGTGGAAGACAAACCTAAGGCTGGATAACATTGTGATTTTGTTTTATGTATCTTTTTGTATGATGCAATCATCCTTGATTTCTTCTGCACATGAGCATTTCGCAGAAGCTGATATTTACTTTGTGATAATTCAGCGTCAATAAACAATGATACAGCTTTATTATTAGTGAAAGGTATATTTTAATTCTCTGACTCTATTGATTTTCTATATTTTGAAGCTTTTGTAAGACTCTTTTCGTAAATATCACGAACAACTTCTGCAAAATCAGTAACCTTTAGACTGCAATTAACTTGTTACTATGAATAAGAAAGCTTCAGTTACTACATTTGCTCGTAGTTCTTCTATTTCCCTACGTTTACTTCGTTGAAAAGATTCTGAGGAACTTAAGTATCGCTAAACTGCTTTGTAATTTTATCGTCATTTTGTTTTTCTTTTGATTTTGTCTTATTTCTTTTCTTCTTTTAGTTTAATCGAGTTTTTGAACCAATCATACATTTTTTGAAAATTTTTTTTTCTATTCTTTTCCTTAAATCCCATTTTAATCTTGTTTCATACACTTGATCTAATATTTGCATTTTTTTCATCAACTGATAATAAACTGAATTTTCACTTTCGGATAAAAGTACTTTCATCTTAGCATAAACGTCTTTCGTATTAACTTTTAAAACGGTTCTTATTTATTTGAATGATTTTAGCCCTAATTTATCACCTTCTCTCTTATTACTAGAACCTACAAAACAAATAAATTTCTTTTAATCATCGTTAAATTACGTTGATAAGTTAACCAAAAATTAATAGTCAAGAATAAATTAAACAAATACCATATTTTCAGATATAGTTTTCATGATCATACTATGTATTTTACCAAAAAATTCTATTCCGCACACAAAATATGTCGAAATAAATTCGTGCATTTTTTCATTAGTTGTATCAGACATCTTATAACATGCAAAGTTTGATGTAACTCATGTCCGTTCACGTGAAAAGAAGACATAAGTATGTTACTTTTACTAAAGTGTTATAAATAAATTTTAGCGTTCAAACTTCTAACTCACCGAATTCAAGTACGTCTAGTAACATATGAAATGTCTGCCTGGTGTCTAGTGCGTGCGTATACACACAGGTAGGGCTGCGATTCATACTCATGAAAACTCCACACGCCCATGTTAACTACTACATATTGATATGCAAAAACTATTATGTGTAGAGTTGCCATGTGCAGGATTGGACTACCAATAGTCTTACATACACACATGCACACACACACACGCATACACACAATATACACGTAAAAATTTTACAGAAAGGTACGTTCCACTATAAGTAGATCTCTTGTTTGCTGTACAGGCTCCCCCTCTTCTCTCCAATTCTCTCTTTGTTTTATTCTCCTCGTTTTTAGCTGTATGAATATGCAGTTCCCACTTTCTCTTTCAATGGTTTTTTCTATTAACTTAAGTACTTCCATGGTTCCTTTCTTCATTTTCTTTTAAATCGTTATATCTGCATTATTAAGTATTCAATTACTTTTATACAAAAAGTTGCATAAAAACTAAAGTCGTAGAAGGTGGCAGCTAAATGTTATTTTAATCAGTAACTAATACTTTTCTTACTTATCTTTAATAGGTTTTAAGGCAGCTTAATATGACGTTTTATTACTATATCGTTTAAAAACTAAACTTTTATATAAATAAACACGAAACAAATATCCTTACTTCTACTGCAGAAAATTTTTGTTACGGTATTGAAATCTAATTAAGTTTTTTCGTATTTTGCTAACCTGCAAACGTAGATTCTATTTGGTTTTGTAGGATTTCCTTTGCTCCAAGAACTTTTACACGAGTAAAACTTTCCCTGTGTATCTACAGCTACGTTGCGACTGAAAAAAAAGAAGAGACTTAGGTTATAGGATGTAGTATAAACGATTTTGACTTCTTAGAGGATCACCTTAGCCAACTAAACAAGAAAGAAACTGTCTACATACTTTTTTTCGAATGTTAGCCGCACAGTGGGGTGTCGAAAATGCAACGATAAAAATAAAAAAATTTTTAACATTTGCCAAAAATAAAAGTAGTATTATGCACGATAGCATTAACAAGGCGTGCGTGCACCCCCGCTGGCCTGGGCTTGAAAGGTAGGGGTATAGAAAAGAAAAAAGATAAGAAAGGAAGAGGGAATCAAGAGAGTAAAGTAGAGATTAACCAGAGATGCGAGAGTGAAAGGACCAGGCCTGCGAGACAGGGAGACATGCGCAGCTTCTCTTCAATACAAATAGTGCTTATAAAGTATATATTAACTACAAGTCGTGCTTTTATTTATTTTCCCACCGAGAAACCCACGTAACAGCTGGTGTCACAAGTGGAATACAGATAAAGTTTCTTGACGGTCTGTCTCGTGCGCGGAAATCACTTAATCTCGCGAAAAAAATTTGTTCGTATCAATCAGCGTAATAGAAGAAAAAAATAAATATCGCTCGTCGAAAAAAAAGTGTCATAAGTGCCAAACACCAAATTAAGCGCGTTAAGCACCACAATATAAAACAACTTAAAAAAGCGAAGGAAAAAAAAGAGAATTAATGGAAAAAATTCTTCAACACTGCTGTAAAACCAGTTCAGCAATAAGAGAGAAAAAACCGCACATGAAGCCAGTGGACCAATATACTAGAACAGTAGAGGAAACTACCTATCACTAAGCCCAAAGAAATACGGACAAAAACCGAACACGGTACGCTGAACCTGGATACCAGCCACAGACGGGACACAGGATACATTACATAAAAGAAGGAAACAACGGGAATGTAAAGGCAGGTCAACTCTCAGGTGATTAAAAGGCCAACTCATGGATAAACACAAAATCATCATTATAATAACAGTCGTGATAGAGATCTGGTAAGCGAGTTTTTGTTGCTTCTTATACACTATACTTATAACCCTCGAAAAAAATACGTGCCCAAAAAGATAATTCCTATATATCTATATTATTATTGAATCGAAAACTTTAAGGACGTCAGTTGTAACACATAATTGCTTGCACAAACATGTACCTAATATACAAGCAACAAACACCCTATACAAAAAACTTTGTTTAGTTGATGAATAAATAAACGGAGTAGTTATTACGCTAATTGAGAGTGCAGATACCCATCAAGCCAACCCAAAATACACTACAACGAAAGCGTCTTGAAATTGAACACGAAAATATACAAACTGACAAAACTAACTGTATGCAAAAAAACCAAGATTTCACATAATGAGCATCGCAGAAGCGAACGATATATCAGAGGAGGGAGGACGAGAAGACGATAGGCACACAGCCATACATGAAATAAGACAGGACGACATAGACGACGAGATGATACTAATTAACTTGTAACAGGATACGGAATCTTGAGCAGAGTAGTAAAATGCCAGTAAAAAAAAAACTGATTATGATAAAGATTATGAAAAAACTCACACCTAACATAGTGAGATACATATCGAATCTAGGAAGTCAGAGACCCCAGCAGGAAATTCCTCCTACCAGGGAACGTAAGGCAATCCCCAATACAAAGTGTATGTTACCCTTATTGACCCGAAATAACAGAAGTAGTGCTATGAACGACTTGACAGTGGTTACAACCTGGGAAAAGACACTGAATAAATTGACTATTTGGGAGCAACTCCCGTTTTCTCAAAACAATAGCGCAAAAGATAGAGATAAAAATTTCATTCAAAATCATAACATTTGTCATAGAATGGACGCACGATTCCACCACGGCACCATGATTCCCCTATACGAATGAGAATATTTTGACATTCTGGCGAGAACAAGAAAAATAATATTTACACATGTAAACGAAACTAAAGACATTTGAAAAATTGTCTGGGTTCCCTTACAGACTATTAAAGAGGTGAGTTTATTTAAGAATATTATAGCAGAGAATGAAGAGGGCAAAGTATATGCAGAAATGATTCATATAACTGATGAAAAAGTAAAGCTACCAGTACCGGAAATAGGGTTAATATAATGTAAGACTATGTAAAAGGCAGAACCATTTGGCATTAAAGAAGACGATGCTAGAGTCTTGCACAAGGCAATGATAGGGATTTTAATTAAGAATTGACCAAGAACTCAAAAAAGAATCAAGCAGGAGAAGCCGTACCGACTAAGTTAATGTGTAAGAAAATAATCGTTGGGCGAAGGGGGGAGATAAAAAGAACTATATCGATGGGAAGGCACAATATATTAGCCAAGAAGCTAACATGTGAGCATTGGTCAAAGAAACAATGAAACTCGTCGATACATCAAGCTGCAACAAAGGAGAAATAAGTCACGTACGAGAACTAATAAAATTTAACCCTCTCGTATTCGGCCTGGAAGGCGAACCACTGAAGGCAACTAGTTTATTGAAACGCAGGATACAAACAACAGATAGAACCATAACTGCAAAAAGGGCTAGATACGCTGTAAAAGTAAGGGAGCAAACGCAGACAGAACTAGACAAACCACTATACGAAGGTACAATCAAACCATCCAAACTGCCATATAGCTTCAACACATGGATCGTGACAGAAAATGTAGGATTAAATGGAGCAAAATGCTGGAGAGTGGTGCTGTCTCGTGACTCAATATCAAAAGAAGGGGAGAAAAACTTAGAATTACCACGCTGGAAGCTGTATAAGCTTGCAGAAAAACAGGAAAAAGAAAACGACGAGGATGTGAACACGCCGTCGGTGCACATATATAAAATTCGCACCAGAAGACAAAGAAACATAAAAAAGTATAGAAAAGGTAAAAATAGAAACATCGGACTTAGACGAATTAGACGAGGGGATAATTAAAAAGAAACTCAGAAAACATAAATCAAATGAGCACACTTTAAGCACTAGCAGATACAGCGGGGAAAACTCAGAATAAAACCAAGAAATAACGAAAGATCAAATAAGCTAAAGGGAAAAAAAAGATAATCCAGCAACAGTCAACATTGACAACAACGACGAAATCTTGTCCCTGGGACCAACAAGGGATAAGTTGGCATATGTAAGGGAGAGTGAAAATATGTACAAGTACATCATATCGGCAAGCACACCATTTATAAAGAAAAAAAGGGTACAAGAAAAACATAAAAGAAAAATCGCAAGAGGCAGTCGAATACACTGTTCAGAAAACTCCCCAAATTTTCGAATACATTAGAAGAAGAGAGAAATTCGAAAGAGCTGGTCATAGCGTACTGCAACACGCCATCGACAGTAAGGAACATGCGGTAGAAGAACATTGGGGATACTAACTATCCTGGGCAAACTTAGCAACAGAAGCGGCCGAAATAAGAGAGAAAAGCTTCGATCAAATACATACCCTAGATATAACGAATGTGGTCGCAGGTTTACCAAGCAGAAATAAGAGCAAGAAGATGGAGAGTGACCGAGAGGCTCACGTGCAAGATGTGATCCACGAAAATAGTAAGCTGCAGCAACATATACCAAGTAAGGTTGAATTGAGTTGACTGATGCTGAAGATAAAGGCATAGACCAAACCCATAAGTAAAGATGTAAACGATTGGGAGCGAATAAATGACCCACCACCGGTCATCTTAGTAAAAGATGGTACAGCAAAGGGTGCTAGTATAAATAAGAAAATTAGGGCGATACTTGACAATTCCATACACAATTTCTGAGCAAAATTTAGAGTAAACGTCAGGTGCTAAGATTATGAAGAGAGCCAGGCAAAAGAATAGATACATTGGAATCCGATACTACCACGGATGATTACTAAACGATCCACTGAAAAGTATGTAGAATAAAATGGTGACACAGAAACAGCCGTCTAAAGAAAAAATCAATTTAAAGGATAAAAATAACTTGTCAAAGGACAAGAAAGTTTAATTAAACGATAGAAATTTTATATAAAAACACGTACAGGACACAAAAAGCGAAAAAAAAATTAAGAGAGAGCAAGAAGGTAATAAGGTAACGAAAAGTGTATAATGGCCCCAGTGGAACCACCACTAGAACCTTACAGCGACTCCAAGCTGCTTACTTACGACAACACAACGACAATACTTATAATAAAAATTATAA
>NW_019379497.1:31400-88357 GCF_000648655.2 Copidosoma floridanum
AAAAAAAAAAAAAAAAAAAAAAAAAAAAAAAAAAAAAAAAAAAAAATTATAGTGTGTCTATGAGTGCAAAAAAATATACAAAAAAATATCACGAATAAAAATGTTATTGGGACTAAATAATAAAGAGCAAATAATAACAACATATTTTAAAAGGGGCGTGGGCGTTGGCTCAGTTGTAAGCGTGTGATCGATTCCCCTTGAATGCAGATTTTTTCAAAAACTGTTTTCATCGGGAAAAGTTCCTATGTAATCCTGGTGGGTTTTTCCGTAGAATTTCCCTTCAGAGTAATTTCAGGGTCTTTTCCTTGCCCCACAAGTCTTCGGGCCTGGATGAATGCGAAACAGTGTTAGGAGGTAGGGATAAGCGGATTCGATGCGCCAGACAAGGATCGCTGGCCTTGCCGGTGAGGAGTGGTCCCTGAAACATGGGGCTTCTCCGAGGATACTAATTAACCTGGATCTGATGCTTTGGCAGAGAGCGTCGACTTAACCAGAGAGGAGTAGACGTCCTGAAATATGGAGTCCTCTCCGGAGAAAGGCTACATAGTGGCGAGTGGATCCGATACACCATTGGTGTAGATAGTGTCAGCTTAACTGGCAAGGTGTTTTACTGGAGATACTCGCACTGTGCCCATGGATTAGGTATAACATCAGTAATAGGATTGGAAAATGGGTGCGGTAATACACCCTCACACTTAGATGGTGAGTGTGTGGCCCCGGCGACTAAGCCAATAGGCTGTCGTGGTCACCCAGTTAAAAAAAAAAAAATAAATTACAAAATGAAAATAACCAATACACTTACAAATATACTTTGCAGGCATGTGGACCATTTCAGATCTGTGTAATTAGTAGATTTTAAAGGGTGTGAGATTAAAAAAAATGTTTATGAGATATTTTGATTGAAATTATTAAAATTCAGTGCAGTTTGAAATTTTTTTTAACAAACTCTTAGCTATAGTCACTTAATTATTTTATTCATAAAAAATCTACTAAAAAAGTCAGCAGAAAAAAAATGTACGTTCGTTCAACTGGAAAAATCTCCTACCTTGGGATTACGCAGACAGCTATGACTGCGTGATTGACCAGGAGAATCAGATTAAACATTGATCAAACAATAATGATAACTACTGAAGACTGTAAAAATCCGTTCGTATAATGTGAGAAGAATAAAACTGAGCAAAGGAAATAATATATATATATATATATATATATATATATATCATTATGTATACGCACATGCATACGTATTCGTATGAATAAACTCTACTAGAGAAAATAAAATGAGTCATCAGTCTCATAAATAAAGTCAAAACATACTAAGCAGATACACCGATGGTATAATTTTTGAAAATCTACAGTAGTCATAGACATAAGTTATCAGAGTAATTAAGAAATTCTGCGACTAAAATATCACACGGTATCATCAGTGCTTGTCAGCACCATTACAGCAGTGGAGATACACACCAGTATGAAGAGAAAACACAGCTTGATGAACGACGACGTCAAGGGAAATCAAACCCCTTGTATTGGCTAATAAGATTACGTGTCCAGTGGAAAAAGAGCTCAATATCTACGTATGATACAGACATGAGAAAAAAACTAACAAATTTACGCCTAGAAATACCAGCGAACTACCTATATTTCTCCCTTCGAAGAATATACACAGTCTCAAATCAGAAAAAAGTAACAAATATTCATTTCAGCTATGGAAGCATTTTTAATTCACATCAGGAAGTATAAATACTTTTCATATATGATTTAAGCTCGCACGTAACCAACAGATTCTTTATAGTCCACTAATGTTAACAATAAAAAAAAAGAAAGAACGATGTCACATGTAATAAGAAAACTAATATAAACATTTTGTAAACAAAAAAAAGTTGGATAAAAAAAATAAGAATTTAATAAAAGGCAAGATAAACTATGTGTAAAAGAGGTGCAAAATCTGATTACCTAATGAAAGAAATCTGTTAACATCGTAAGTAATTAACAGATCATTTTTACCCTCTTAGGTTGGGTGCAAAGATTCAGTATATTTACTCTACACGCCTTCTCGTTCTTCATTATAACGTTTCGTATCTAACTGCCTTTTTCCATGAAGGCCCCTCTAGTGACTTGCTATAGGCTGGACGATAGTTTGACATTGAAACCAGTAACAGTATTACAGGAAGGGATTAAGACGGATCTGATTGGCGTACTGATAGACGGGCAACCGCCAGGCAACCACAACATCAAAAAAATTTGTATACTATATATATGGATATGTATGTA
Source organism: Copidosoma floridanum (assembly GCF_000648655.2). The sequence goes on from NW_019379497.1 coordinate 33,672, forward strand.
TAGGAAACATAAATTTAGATAATTATGATTATATCCCCGTGAAGTATATTTAAGAAATTATATTTTAGAAAAAAAGTAAGAAGAAACGATATTTACAGTAACAAATTGTACTTACAATAGACATAGATACTCGCAGCGCAATAGTGATGATAATAGCGATAAGAATTAGAAACTCATCTGGGTGCAGTAGGACCTTGACCAGTGCATCCTTGATACTGTCAATAAGGTTAAGCAGTGAGTTCTGTACCCTTTTTATCTCTGACCAAAAACAAAAAAATAACAACAAAAAAAAGGTATAAAATCAACAATCATATTAGTACGTAGCGATTACTTATTTCTTGATGCGAAAAAACTTATTCTTGTAAGCCATTGTATTACGTCTATATGTATGTATACGTATAAGAAAATAAAAGAAAACCAACAAGGAAAATGTATTATAAACAACAATGTGACATAAATAACTAAGTAAATTGTTGAAACAAATTTTGATTGTATGAGAAAAGTGCTCAAACATAAACAAACGTGTATACACATAAAATACAGCGCAAAAAAATCAGTAGGAGAAAAAAAGACATGGAGCTTGAAACGACTCTCCTTTATCTAACTGATAATACCATACTACAAAATCACTACCCTTTTACAAATATATAAATTAGGAAGGAAATTGCCGCCCAGGAGTTCGGCGTCATGGCCTAGGGTGCGTTACGTGCAGTAGCATATAGCTATGCGTGCATGCGCCCCCGCTGCCCTGAGCCTAAGAGGTAGGGGAATAGAGAAGAGAAAGGATAAGAAAGGGAAGCAAGAGAGTAAAGGGGAGATGAATTAGAGACGTAAGAGCGATACTGGAAGACAATCGCAGCTTTCCTCGAATACAAGTAATGATAATTATTAAGTATCTTTCTACTACAAGTCACGCTTTTAATAATTCTCGCACTGAAAAACCCACGTAACAAAAGCATTATAATTTCTCTTTTTTGGTCAAACTAATGAAAAAATAAATTAATTTATCACTTTAAATAATATAAACATTTATCAAATTTATTTCAATTTTAGGAAGCTTTTGTTCTAATAGTCATTATTTATGTGTGTAATGTAATTTATTTAAATGTTCTTAAGCATTTTTTTCGCGAACAATAGCAAGCACGTGAAAATTTCTATCAGAGGCGTTTTGAAATTAAAAACATGTGAAGTGAAGTTTAAACTGAAAACTTAAGAAATATTCAACTAAGAAAGGCCAGTATTTTACGTAAATTGTTAATTTGGTCAAGAATATAATCCTGTCAGCTCTGATAAAGGCTATGAAAGGTGCATTTCGCATTTTTGTGGTAAACTACCTTTGACTGCTGTAGGGCTATAGGGCTCATTTTAGCAGCAGGGTTTTATTAACATCTAAGGATTTACCACACTCGTGCCATCCACAGATGCCATTTTTTGATTACGCTGCCTCTGCGCTGCACTGTGATATGTGTATATATAAATTATTACTACTGGGAAAATTTGACGAAAGTCTCCACCTAAAATTATTATTTTATTTCCAAAAGGTTTATTACTACTAACTTAAATCCTAAACATTTTGCCAACGTATTTTGCGGACGAAACTAGAGCGGAATAGAAATTTTTTTTTGACACTACCCTTTTTGCTTGGCACAGAAACTAAATAATGCAAATATTAAGCTAGATGCGATGATCGTGTAACTGAAGTATCAAGACCCAGAGAAATCCCATTCAAACATGGTATGTTGTGCCATGGATTATTTTTGGAGCTTAAATACAGAGCCCTTCCTTCAGAACTGGAGGTAAAATGTTGACTCTAAGTAACAGCTAGATCTCGGGTGGTCTCTCGCGGAAGTTATCAGTCATCATTAATCACTTTATGTGTTGCCAAGTGCTGTTAATCTTGTGCAGGCCAGTTGTATACTTAGTGATGAGTAAAAGAACTTGCGCATCAAACTTTAGTTGCACATTGTCATCATGCAGTAGTGAAATTGTAAGGTATACTAGGAAGAATACATAATAAACATCTTGAAATCGACCATATGTGTTTATAATTGTAAGCAGTCAGTTGTAGGATTTAATGTTTGAAAAATCATGTGGCTTGCCTGTTTTACACTTTCATATATAATAGAGAAAAATAATCTAATTTTTGTTTTATAATTATAAGATCCGTCAAAACTATTTTTCTTTATTCTCACTGTTACCCCCTTAATCTCTAAAATTTTATTCAAGTACAGCGGGAAAGACTCACCGCAGTCAACACAAAGTTACTTTTCCCTTACATTTTCGTAATAACGGTATGCCATAGGCATATACCGCTTGATTGAGAATGCAATCACGCACGTAAAAGTACATAATCAGGCATCTGGAGCCTTATCACGACTATCGGTATGTCGATATCAAACAAAAGTAAGTGATTAAGCTTTTTTTCAATAATCCTTAACCTGTCCATAAGTACTGAGCACAGCCATTATTTTGCATAAATTATCAAGAAAATGCTTACTTCATCGACAGTCGTTACTAAGCCCCTACGCAGCAATATAGTATACACTGTTACGGGGTGCATGCGACGTGGATAAACGAAGCAGAATACGCAACCTCGACCGGGCCTGTTGCCCCAATACCCTCGGCGACACTCCGTGTAATATGTTTGTATACGCGGGTCTCGCCTTTCAAGGCACTGTCCGGACTAGGAATCACTGGCAACCGATGTTATCGTCGCTTCTCGCAACTTTCTCGTCACAACACAAGAGGGGAAATCAAGCACACAAACAAAATGAACACTCGCGAGTATTATATTAAAAGTAATGTATATACAAAAAATATAAAAAAATACAAAAGGATACTTGCAGATGTACATGTGTGTGCGTGTGGTTGTATGTGTGTACACGACCGTCGAGCGCGGATGCTTGACGAGATCGCAGAGAAAAATCGCAGCACGGGCAGACCACGCGGGCTAACAAGGGCCGCTGCCCTTTACAAACAAACGGTCAACAAGGGACCGGTACTCACGCAGTCCTAGATGTCGCTCCTCTACGACATCTTTGACAGGCCAAGACGACTAGCAGCAATACAGCGGGAACGCTGAGGCCAGTAGGCGTACCTACTGGCAGCGTTCAAAGGCCAAGGTCGTCAGTATTGGCCTTGATGCCCCTGAGTCCGGCGTCACCTGCTATCCCAGCAGGACCAGGAAAACTCAGCACCAAGCACTGGAGACCACTCAATCGCAGCCACGCCAACAATAATCGCAGAAAAAAAATAAGGAAACGGAGAAAACTCCAAAGATGCTTCTCGCATAAAAATTAAAATAAAAACCACTTCAGGCGCGCTCGAAAGCCCAAGATAATCTACCACTCTCTCGGCTTTTTCTCACTTTCCCCTTCTTCCCCTTGCCCCTTTTCTACCTCGTCCCTTTAACTCTTTTCCCTCTTTTCCCTACATCCCTACCTGCCCTAGCCTACTGGTGATGGCTTGACGGTCTCTCACCTTCACAACACAGTTATCAAGTGTGTATAAAGATGTACAATATTATCCATACTAAAAATTTTAATGCTAAAATTAGTCGTAAACTATATCATTGATTCTGCGTTGATCCCATGATGAATCTATGATGATTGAGCGCTGAATCAGCATTTATATGAGAAAATATTGGTAGTTAACCGAATAAAAATGGTTTTTTTATGTTTTCTTACGAAAATATAAATGCTGAAATCAGTGGTAAATGACATCATCGATTATGCATTTACTCTGAGTTAAATTTATGGTGCTTATTGTTGATGTAAAGCCAGCGTTGATTAAGGTCAATAATATTAATTAACCTAAAATTAATGCTTTTTCTTTGCAAGCATTGCAGTTGCAGTTAATTAACTTTTTGGAAGCATGTTGTTCCAATGCTGTCTAGTTTATAATAAATTATTGTTGATTGAATGCTTAATTAGCATTGATTTAACATAAAATCTACGTAGAATCAACGATACAGTTTACGACTGATTTTAGCGTTAGTTAAACAAAATTATTTTGGATGAGGATAAGTATATATTAATGGTGCTCCGCCCCCCTGCGCGCTCCGTGCGCCAACCACCCCTTTTATTATGTTATAAGTGTAATTTTTTCAAAATAAGGTTTGTATTAATATTTTCTAAAGCCTTAAAAAATGATAAAGATAATTGTTAGTATGAAAATTATATGTAGTAGTATATTTTACAGGATTTGGAAGACTATGGCATTTTTCGAAAATACTCGGGAATAAATTTTCTACGCTGGTGAATGATTACTGGTCTGCTTTTAAGAAAATATGAAGAACAAGCTGCTAATTTCAAATTATAGTTGTAAGGTTTATATAGACAGAAAGATGTGCCCTTGACTTTTTGTAGGTGAGCTTTATTATTTCTTTTAGGAGCTCCATTTTTTAAATGAGCTGTCTATCCTGTATGTGTCAATAGATATTTCTAAGATCTTATAACTATGTATGCCCCCTGCGCGCACTGCGCACCAACCTCTGTAATTGCGAATAAGATTTAAGAAGTATGGAAAAAACCCAAATTATATTAATTGTTACTTGAAATTTATAAATGTAATAAATGTATATTGATCATAATCGATTACATGAATTTTTAACTATCACTTTTTATTTTCCGTGACTAATAACAGCTATTTCTATGGGATAAGTAGAACACGATTTTCAAAACGATACAACTTTCGAAGAATGCATGTGACGTTATGCTGCCTTTTCTACCACGAAAATTTTTCGCATGTTTGTTCAAAAAATTAGTGTATTTATTGTGAGATGTTAATATAGCTTTACTTATAAAAGAATCATCATTATTATTAAAAATTTAAGAACATACATTATTTGTTTTCCTATATCTAAAGAATTATAAAAGTTTTAATTTTGCCTTCTCCTATATCCAGTAGCAATGAAGAAAATTTTTTATCAATTAATCGTATATTATTTTTTAATTACAAAATATTAAATAAAGGCCAAAAATGTTAAAATTTTATGGTTTCCTAAACAAGAGTAATTTTCCTTCCGTTTATTACTACTGGGAAAATTTGACGGAAGTCTACACTAAAATTATTATTTTATTTCCGAAAGGTTTATTACTACTAGATCAATTTATTAAAGTCCTATCAACGATTTCTAACGCTTTTTTCGGTAACATGGAAGCTTTATCTGAAATAATTACTTCTACATTACGTAATTTTTTTTATCTGGCTCAAACTGGAAGAATGCACTTTCTATAGTGCTTAAGTCTAAAAGAAGTCTAAATGTTCTGTAAGTGGTCATTCCCTTTGGAAGTAGAATAGAAGCAATACTTGTGTAAGCCATCGTAAGAATTTTTTTTCAATTGATATAAAATAATAAATTAAACTTTTACATAGCAAAGTTTTTCCAAATCTACTAGGACCATCGATAAAAAAAAATTTTTTTTTATCGATGGTCCTAGTAGATTTGGAAAAACTTTTCTATACAAAACATGAATTTAATATTTTATATCAATTTGAAAAAAAATTCTTACAATGGCTTGAACAGGTATTGCTTCTATTCTACTTCCAAAGGGAATGACCACTTACAGAACATTTAGACTTCTTTTAGACTTAAGCACTATAGAAAGTGCATTCTTCCAGTTTGAGCCAGATAAAAAAAATTACGTAATGTAGAAGTAATTATTTCAGATAAAGCTTCCATGTTACCGAAAAAAGCGTTAGAAATCGTTGATAGGACTTTAATAAATTGATCTAGTAGTAATAAACCTTTCGGAAATAAAATAATAATTTTAGTGTAGACTTCCGTCAAATTTTCCCAGTAGTAATAAACGGAAGGAAAATTACTCTTGTTTAGGAAACCATAAAATTTTAACATTTTTGGCCTTTATTTAATATTTTGTAATTAAAAAATAATATACGATTAATTGATAAAAAATTTTCTTCATTGCTACTGGATATAGGAGAAGGCAAAATTAAAACTTTTATAATTCTTTAGATATAGGAAAACAAATAATGTATGTTCTTAAATTTTTAATAATAATGATGATTCTTTTATAAGTAAAGCTATATTAACATCTCACAATAAATACACTAATTTTTTGAACAAACATGCGAAAAATTTTCGTGGTAGAAAAGGCAGCATAACGTCACATGCATTCTTCGAAAGTTGTATCGTTTTGAAAATCGTGTTCTACTTATCCCATAGAAATAGCTGTTATTAGTCACGGAAAATAAAAAGTGATAGTTAAAAATTCATGTAATCGATTATGATCAATATACATTTATTACATTTATAAATTTCAAGTAACAATTAATATAATTTGGGTTTTTTCCATACTTCTTAAATCTTATTCGCAATTACAGAGGTTGGTGCGCAGTGCGCGCAGGGGGCATACATAGTTATAAGATCTTAGAAATATCTATTGACACATACAGGATAGACAGCTCATTTAAAAAAGGGAGCTCCTAAAAGAAATAATAAAGCTCACCTACAAAAAGTCAAGGGCACATCTTTCTGTCTATATAAACCTTACAACTATAATTTGAAATTAGCAGCTTGTTCTTCATATTTTCTTAAAAGCAGACCAGTAATCATTCACCAGCGTAGAAAATTTATTCCCGAGTATTTTCGAAAAATGCCATAGTCTTCCAAATCCTGTAAAATATACTACTACATATAATTTTCATACTAACAATTATCTTTATCATTTTTTAAGGCTTTAGAAAATATTAATACAAACCTTATTTTGAAAAAATTACACTTATAACATAATAAAAGGGGTGGTTGGCGCACGGAGCGCGCAGGGGGACGGAGCACCATTAATATATACTTATCCTCATCCAAAATAATTTTGTTTAACTAACGTTAAAATCAGTCGTAAACTGTATCGTTGATTCTACGTAGATTTTATGTTAAATCAATGCTAATTAAGCATTCAATCAACGATAATTTATTATAAACTAGACAGCATTGGAACAGCATGCTTCCAAAAAGTTAATTAACTGCAACTGCAATGCTTGCAAAGAAAAAGCATTAATTTTAGGTTAATTAATATTATTGACCTTAATCAACGCTGGCTTTACATTAACAATAAGCACCATAAATTTAACTCGGAGTAAATGCATAATCGATGATGTCATTTACCACTGATTTCAGCATTTATATTTTCGTAAGAAAACATGAAAAAACCATTTTTATTCGGTTAACTACCAATATTTTCTCATATAAATGCTGATTCAGCGCTCAATCATCATAGATTCATCATGGGATCAACGCAGAATCAATGATATAGTTTACGACTGATTTTAGCATTAAAATTTCTATTATGGATAATATTGTACATCTTTATACACACTTGATAACTGTGTTGTGAAGGTGAGAGACCGTCAAGCCATCACCAGTAGGCTAGGGCAGGTAGGGATGTAGAGAAAAGAGGGAAAAGAGTTAAAGGGACGAGGTAGAAAAGGGGCAAGGGGAAGAAGGGGAAAGTGAGAAAAAGCCGAGAGAGTGGTAGATTATCTTGGGCTTTCGAGCGCGCCTGAAGTGGTTTTTATTTTAATTTTTATGCGAGAAGCATCTTTGGAGTTTTCTCCGTTTCCTTATTTTTTTTCTGCGATTATTGTTGGCGTGGCTGCGATTGAGTGGTCTCCAGTGCTTGGTGCTAAGTTTTCCTGGTCCTGCTGGGATAGCAGGTGACGCCGGACTCAGGGGCACCAAGGCCAATACTGACGACCTTGGCCTTTGAACGCTGCCAGTAGGGACGCCTACTGGCCTCAGCGTTCCCGCTGTATTGCTGCTAGTCGTCTTGGCCTGTCAAAGATGTCGTAGAGGAGCGACATCTAGGACTGCGTGAGTACCGGTCCCTTGTTGACCGTTTGTTTGTAAAGGGCAGCGGCCCTTGTTAGCCCACGTGGTCTGCCCGTGCTGCGATTTTTCGCTGCGAGCTCGTCAAGCATCCGCGCTCGACGGTCGTGTACACACATACAACCACACGCACACACATGTACATCTGCAAGTATCCTTTTGTATTTTTTTATATTTTTTGTATATACATTACTTTTAATATAATACTCGCGAGTGTTCATTTCGTTTGTGTGCTTGATTTCCCCTCTTGTGTTGTGACGAGAAAGTTGCGAGAAGCGACGATAACATCGGTTGCCAGTGATTCCTAGTCCGGACAGTGCCTTGAAAGGCGAGACCCGCGAATACAAACATATTACACGGAGTGTCGCCGAGGGTATTGGGGCAACAGGCCCGGTCGAGGTTGCGTATTCTGCTTCGTTTATCCACGTCGCATGCACCCCGTAACAGTGTATACTATATTGCTGCGCAGGGGCTTAGTAACGACTGTCGATGAAGTAAGCATTTTCTTGATAATTTATGCAAAATAATGGCTGTGCTCAGTACTTATGGACAGGTTAAGGATTATTGAAAAAAAGCTTAATCACTTACTTTTGTTTGATTTCGACATACCGATAGTCGTGATAAGGCTCCAGATGCCTGATTACGTACTTTTACGTGCGTGATTGCATTCTCAATTAAGCGGTATATGCCTATGGCATACCGTTATTACGAAAATGTAAAGGAAAAGTAACTTTGTGTTGACTGTGGTGAGTCTTTCCCACTGTACTTGAATAAAATTTTAGAGATTAAGGGGGTAACAGTGAGAATAAAGAAAAATAGTTTTGACGGATCTTATAATTATAAAACAAAAATTAGATTATTTTTCTCTATTATATATGAAAGTGTAAAACAGGCAAGCCACATGACTTTTCAAACATTAAATCCTACAACTGACTGCTTACAATTATAAACACATATGGTCGATTTCAAGATGTTTATTATGTATTCTTCCTAGTATACCTTACAATTTCACTACTGCATGATGACAATGTGCAACTAAAGTTCGATGAGCAAGTTCTTTTACTCATCACTAAGTATACAACTGGCCTGCACAAGATTAACAGCACTTGGCAACACATAAAGTGATTAATGATGACTGATAACTTCCGCGAGAGACCACCCGAGATCTAGCTGTTACTTAGAGTCAACATTTTACCTCCAGTTCTGAAGGAAGGGCTCTGTATTCAAGCTCCAAAAATAATCCATGGCACAACATACCATGTTTGAATGGGATTTCTCTGGGTCTTGATACTTCAGTTACATGATCATCGCATCTAGCTTCATATTTGCATCATTTAGTTTCTGTGCCTAGCAAAAAGGGTAGTGTCAAAAAAAGCTCTAGTTCGTCCGCAAAATACGTTGGCAAAATGTTTAGGATTTAAGTGAATTTTAGTTGCATTTATTTATTTAGCTATACTCTTTCAAACTCTTACTACTGATTGATACATTCTCAGATTTGTGTCTTAATTTCAGTTATTTGTTCTGCGAACTTTATTAAGCAAAATGTGAACAAAGACTCTTTTCAATGTTGAACACAATTTTTATCTTCCCTTAAGCTTTTTTTTACTTCTTATATTGCTTTATATTGAATTTACATACATACTTACTTTATAAAACATACATACATACATCTAGCTGTGCGCTACTCTTTGAAATAGTTTCGTGTCCATCTGCCTATGGCTCGTACAGCAGAAGCAACTCACCGTACAAATTTGCCGTAATATGTAAGACAGCTCGACGCTCGACATCTTTCATATAAATCCGCAATTTAAGATTTTTAAAGTAGTCTGTAAATAAATAGTTTGTTACTTTATTATTAAAATTAAATTTCGTGTCCTTTAAAATCAACTCTACCACCCTCACAACACAGTCCACTACAGTAAATACTAAACAATTATATTATAATAATTATTGTAATTTATGTCGTCATTGACGTATTAAATTATGACGAAATTTTAAACAGTAATGAAGAAAGTTTTTAAAATCATGTAATTTTTTATTGGACATACTTGTTAAAACTACTGTCATTAAATATTTTAATACATAGTTTTTGCAATAAAGTACATCAAAATATTTCGTGTTACACAAGTTGTAGATCAAAACAATATTTAATTTTTGAATGTTTTACTTCAATTCCTTATTTCTAATATTCAAGCCTTTCAGGCTTACGCATATAATCAAAAATAAGGTGAACCATTAGCTTAAACTTCCAACACTTGATATATTTTTTTCGGTGAGCTACCTTTGACTTGCGCGATTTTGTTAGAAAAAGAATTATTGCGACTACCTAATTTCAGTTTTTATAGCATGTGGCTTAATTTAAGCTGAAAAAGCTACTGGTGAAAGCAAAACTGTGTATTTCAGTTGTAAAAGAAACTAGACGACTCTTGGTATTTAAGTTCCTGAGGCAATTTGGAAACTTGTTTATATACCTTATAACCCTAAATTGGACGAAACAAGAAATAAGGGTGGTGGTGGAAATGTAAGAAAAAGTTGTGTAGAATTTGAATGGAAAGGTAGTAGCATTAAGGTACGTGTATCTTCTAGTGTTGAACAAAATTTTCACCTTGAACGTACGGAGCTTTGCGCAAACAAATTTTCTTAATTAAAAAAAAAAATGTGTAGCAAGTGGTTGTGCCTTTAAAAAAGATGCTTGTTTTTTTAAAGAAATGCCGTGAGAAAATTCGTCATCTGTTTTTGCTGGATGGTTCTTAAGATATTAAACATTAGATTGGCGAAAAATTGGTAATTTTTCACTCACCTTTATAAAAACCGTAAAAAACTGTTTAAATTGTTAATGTCGAATGACATTTTTTGTATACGTCTTCAGGAGGTTAAACTATGATGTGTATTAATGTTATCTGTTTGTATAACCATTAATCGTATTTTTTAACCTCTAAAATGATTGATAACATTGTAATATCCGTTTGCCATAAAAAACAATCGGTTGCGTAAGATTTTGTCAGTTACTTATGGATTTAAAAAATTTTGTTAAAAGTTATAAGACTAGATGACCTGAAAATCTATTATAGTTAAACCTCTTCAGTACCTGTATAAAAATCGTTGTCTGTTGTTCACAATTCGAACTATTTTCTCCTGATTTTGAAAAAGGTAAATAAAAAATTGAAAATTTATGTTTATTCAATTTTGAATTTCTCTAAAACTGCGCATCAGAAACAAATAAAAATTTTACAGAATTTCTAAATAAAAATAAGAATTTTTCTCAAAGGTACACTACTACAGATTTTTTTTGTTTTATTTGAGGTGACAATTCTTTTAAACAATAGTCAGTACGTGTACTTTAGTACTACTGCCTTTTCATTCGATTTCTAAACGTTTTTTTTATTTTGTTTTCATTTTCACCCTTACCCTTTTTCCGATTTCTTTCATTTTGGGGTTCTGAAATAAGCAAGTAAGCTTTCAAACTAACTCAGGAACTTAAATACTAAAAGTCATCCAGTAGCCTTTTTCTGACTGAAATACGCAATTTTACTTCAACTATACAACTTTCAGTATAGACTTAAAAATGTCCTTTCACACACGTAGACAAATTTTGAATTTTAAACGACTTTTTTTGTGTTTGTGGGAATTATGCCCTAAAAATTTAACAATAGATTAGTTGAGTTTTATTTTACCCTGGATTTAAAACTGGGTGCAATGGCTAAAGTTGTGAGGAGGTGATAAGCCCCCTTAAAATAACACATATTTGTGAATATGAGTTTTCATGCAGGCATGAATAATAAAGCTGTTGTTTACATCGCGCCCAATCCAGAGATTTCTTTATCTCAATAAATACCTATCATATAGAAATGAAACGTTAACTTTCTAAGGTATTTTTAATTTTCATACTTAGACGTTTACTGAGCCACAGTAAGAATTTGCACTTGGTGCGTATTCAATCAGAGCAAGCACAATAAGTTATCGGGCTTTTTTCGCAGATCTCTCCGACACAGTGCTTGATGTAAGCGATGTGTAACGCCAGGTAATGAAAAGCTTGAAACCGATTTTGCTGATGTTGTCACCACTTATGTATATTATCAAGAGCAATACTTTCTTAAATTTTTAAGCCTATAGTTATTTTTTTTATTGAAATATTCAGTGTAAAAAGAAGAAGTTTTTTGAATTTAAATACAATTTATTAGTGAAGAAAAACACGTGGCAACTTCTAACTAGTACTCTTTTGCAGAGGAGTATAAAAGGAATAAGACTCAAGAGACATAAACGTTGTTAATATGTATTAGAGCGGAGATGCAAAAACTAAAGAAAGTCTTTTTTTTATCAGTAATAGTTTAATTGAAAAAATGTTTCCTCAATATCTAAGAATTAGGGTGGTAATCAGCACATTTTTCACTATTGTACCAAAAATGAAAATGCGTCGTAACAAAAAATTTCAGTCATCTTGCTTTCTTTAGGAGGTTCGCTACGTATCAGTCTTTCAGTGCAATGATGAAGCAGGGTCAGGGGTGTAGGAAGCTCGTGATATTACTGACATAATATAATAGTTACTGTCATAATACAGCTTATTCCTACAGAAGAAATGTATTTATTTTGTAAACCTAACAGAAGTTTTTATTTTCATTTCTTAGAATCATGATTTTTTATTTGATTAGTATCAATGCAAATACGAATTAAAGGATCATATGAATCCAGAGTATTTGAAGCTTTAAAATATATTTTTTCTTACACTCCAGCCAAAAGTGCAACACTCCTTCTAGATAAAAACTCACATGTATTGCTTGTAGGAAAAGTATTTTGATATCTCCTGAATGATTGTCTTCCAGAGGATACTAAAATAGTTTTCCTAATAAACAGTTAATTTGTATTTTACTTCACATGTTATATTGTATTTTCTCGCTAAAATCTCTAAAAAACGTCGTGTTTTCGAAAAGAAAGAAAAATAATCGTATTTAGGCCTCAGGGAATAAGTACAGCATCATCATCCAGGTGTTTGGTACCCTCGACCTCGGCTCGGGTGGCAACTCACACCCGGAATACCATAACGTTTTTTATTCCATTGGTATATAATATACTACTTTTTCATTTTCTTAACTATTGCTAGAGTATGTTGTTTTGAAACTACAGCTACATGGCCAAGATTACCTAAAAAACATATGTTTTTAATTAAATAACTGCTATAGAAAATAGTAGTTTGATAAACAAACAAAGGAAAAAATAACAAGATTTTTATAAGTAATAGCATCGGTATCACGGTCAAAATTTAATTGCAATTGCCTAACTTGCCCCACCCTAGCTACGACATTGGATGATCCAGTTTTTACAAGCTTTGAAAAAATTTTTTTATTTGTTAAAACCCAAGCGCAAATGTTAATGTTTGAGTTTTTTTTTTGTAATACTTCAAATTGCTGACAGAATGTTACTCTATGAGTGACTGAAAACGATAAAAAGCAGCGTATTAATGATCTGTCATATTAATAGAATTTACTAGTGCATAGTTAGTTATCTGAAGTCACGTTCTTATTAAAACATATTAAGGTAGTATGATTTAAGTCCTTTTCTTAATTTCAACAAATTACTGTGTGATCGTTACCACCTGCGATAAAACAAATATACCTAATCCTTTGTTGATAATTTAAAATGTTTACCATGGAGTAGAAATCAATATTTAACAGTATCACACAAACAATAAAAAAATTTGATCCAACACTTGATAAATATTTAGAGTTCCCTAGTTTGCGAACTAGTGATCCAACTTTAGATGTAAGACACTAATTTTTTGTTCAATACCTACTTCTTACTGAGGAATTAAAACTTGTCTAAATTTTGCATACTCCCAAACCAGTAATGGAGCTACAGACATTTCTCCATAAATATGTATTGTGCAAGTAACTACTTTAAGTCAGTTAGTTTCCTTCACGTTTGGCCTAAAAAAGCATGTTATAATACGATGCTGATAAAGAAGTTATTGATTTTTTTTGCTTTTTACCTACCATATGTAATGGTATGTTACTGTTTTTTAGTAAAAATAAGTTTTGAGTGGTCAAATTTTTTCTGATGATAAACATTTGGTTTGACCATCTATTTCACTAAATAACTCATTTAATACGGTGTATTGTACGATCATAACGATTATAAGTAGATCTAGAAATATGGAAGTTGTTTTCCATTAGATAAAAATAATCGTATGCTTAATAGCATAATATTAATATTATAATGTGCAACCCATTACAAAAAAAATTTAGTGCAATACTGTTATAAGTACTTTTAGTGCAAGTAAAATATTCATTAAACTAATGATCATTGAAATGTTATGATGAAAAACAATTATTGACTGTATTTATATTGCGTACTGCTAATATGTAACTGTAAATATAAGTACAAAAACGTAATAACTATATTAAAGAAGCCATTAGCTTCGTTGGAAAATAAACGAAAAAAGATTACTTCTCACAGAATATAATGCCGTCAAAATTATTTGTCATGTTAACTGTAAAACTAAACAATTTGGACAATATCCCATGATAAATAAGTACAAGTTTTGATAGCTCAAACAAAATTTTTGATTAAGTAAAACGTCACAATTTGAGGCAAAATGACATGGCTAAAAAATTTAGTTTCGATAGTTTTAACAAGACTTTTGATTAAGTAAAACATCAAACTTTTAGTTAAACTGACACATACCTTTAAGGAAGATTTTCATATGAAGAAAATCATAAGTTTCGCTAGCTTTAACAGAAAATTGTACGTTGACAGAATGTTATAATTCAAGTCAAAATATTACATCTTTTACGCATCATGTCATGAGAGAAAATGAATAAGTTATAGCAACTGAAACAAAATTGTTGATTATGCAAATAATAATACTTTTAGGCAAAATGATAAACGTTTTAAGCAAATTGTCATGAGAGAAACTTTATAAGTTTTAGAAACTCAGTGTGACTCTACGTGGTATACTAGCAATATTGATACATTTATCATCATATCAACTGGCACATATATAAATGTCGACATTTTTATACAATTACTCTTGAAACTACAAATGCTTTTTTTGATAGCTCCTTTGTATTTAACAAAAAAAAAAAAAAAATACGAAGTGGCTGATATCGATTGATATTGATATCAAATCAGCTAATAATGTTCGAAAAAAATCGAGGGGCAGCAGATTTCCAGCTATTTTTCGAACGTGCTTCACCTAGCCAACGTGAAACAATGCCTTATTACTCGCACCGTATTCTTTATCATTTTACGATTATCATTCATTATTTTGTTTTGTTTTGTTATTGCCGTAAACTTAATGATACAAATTTTTTTTCACTTCTCTTCGGCCTGCCATCAAGAAGCAGCACCATTGGCTCCTTTTTTTGGCTTTTAAGGTTGTTATCACCATGGACACATTTCTGCTGCTGTTCTTCACGTGTTTGCCTATTTTCTCACAGCCGTTACTTCATTTTGGGCGAGCTGTTCAAGACAAAGGGCAGCAGGACACAATAGACATAGCAAAAAAGTTGGATCCACCTAGATTAAACGTTTTATTTTTTTTTTGATCAGACAAGAACACGAGTTTTATTTCAAAATGCACGAGTTTTATTACAAAATACACGATGTTTTAACTTGAACTTTTTAGAATTGACACTCTCTCTTAATATTCTTATTTTCAATTTTTCTTCTGTAAATGCATACGTAAGTAAATAGTTATAAGACTTTTTTTTTATTTGCTGTTATGATTTAACACATTTTTTATTGTTAATATATAGTAAAGCTTAATTGTTTCTTTTGTCATTTGATTCAATATATCATTTTTATAAAAAAAAAGACTAAAATCCTAATTCAATATTTTAAAATTACATTTAAGAAAATTTACCAAAAACTGATACAAGAAATTATCCAGTTTCTCTGAAAAGACAAAAAGTTGTGACTCATTAATTCAATAGCAAATATACTAAAGATTTGCTATTAAAACTCTATTATTTTTTTTTTAAGAAATTTTTAAGAATAAAGTATGAATGAAAAAAATTTTCTCCCAGGTGTGGATCAAACTCACAACTTTCTATTCACTAGACAGTTGCTTCACCACTTGAGCTACCAAGAAGCCGTGCATCCGCACACACCGTAGATTTTTTGTCGTAAGTAGGTAAACCATACATTATTTTTGAAAAATAACTTAACACGCGGTTAACCAGCGCGAGGTGTCTAAAGTCGAGATTTCAACCGACTGTGGAGGACCAAATGATAGCAGAGATGGACTCTAACTACCTAGTCGACCATTCAAGGGTAAAACAAAACTATGTTTTTTCAGGACCTCCAGGCATTTTTATAGGGAGTAACGAACTTTAGTCACGCATAAGCTCGAAAACGACGTAGGAAAACTTGCCCGGGGAAAAATCTTGAAGAAAAGACAATAGCCAAAAATTTAAGGGCTAAAACTGCTCTACTTTAGTCACTCAGAAATTGGCACTTCCCACATTCGGCTTACTCTCCTCCATGCGTCAAGAAGAGGAAAGTTCATTCACTTGCTCTTACTCTTTATTTCTCCTTTACAACAAAATGTTACAGATTTTGATTGTGGCTTAATATTAA
Source organism: Copidosoma floridanum (assembly GCF_000648655.2). Next base: position 50,092 of record NW_019379497.1, read on the forward strand.
CATAACGATAGAATATTATTAATTCATACTAATGCTAAACACTGTTCGTATATTCAGTTGGACTTGTTGCCAATATAGCGGTAAAAATTGCTTAATATATGGATTAAGTTTGGATTGAATAAACGTTCGGCACGTTATAGTATTAACAATAGTTTTAGTAGTAGCAATTTTTAGACATTATTAACTATAATAGCTGCTAGATTTGCCGTTGGTAACATCCGTATATGTATTCATCAATCAGACAAATTAATAATCATGAAAGATTAATTAGTAACACTGGTGTCTATGGTTAAAACACATGAGGCATTTTACGTCAACTGTCCTAGCGCGATCCACTAGCACCAAAACATGTACTTTTCAACTCGCGATTGTGGTATTATAAATAACTGAGAAAAAATAATGAAAACATAGGATCGACGTGTTTTTTCCTCAGCTTTTCGGTGATGCACTCGGTTTTTTAAAAAAATGACGATTCAACCTAGAAAAAACACAAAATGTGTTATATAGCATGATATGTAACGGTGGCATTTCCCGAAAACCGCGTGCAGAGCGATTTTTTCTGACGCGAACCCCGTTGGAATTAATTTTTTAGAGCAAATAGCTTATAAATGGAAGCCGATTAAAAATACGTTCCAAACTACCCCTTAATGGGGTTGAAAGGCTATAGCGCGCCCGCATGCACTCGGGACGTTGCCACATTGTGAGTGGAGCTTAGTCGGTAAGCAGTGGGAACTATATCCATGTGCGCACGCAAGAGCGTCAGCTACTGCTGGTTACTTGAAGGTTGGATGTAAAAAGGTAAATGTTGTCTGCTCCTTATGTTGTCAGATTTTTATCCACGCGCTTACTGTCTTTATCACTCTCATGTTGGACAAAAACATCTTTAAATTTTTATACTTAAGTTATGTTACCTCAAATGAAAGTAAAAAACCATATCAGTAGGGATTTATCCACTCTACATGATAGTATTTTTGCAAAATAGTCAACCTCTCGGTCAAAAATATTGTTGTTTGGTATGTCTTGCTTAAGTTCCCGAGTATGCCGTCTGTACATGATTTAGAACGAGTCTATTCATAAATTGCAATACACAAAGTATATTACAGTTGATATTGCTCATAAAAATCATTTATTTATCATCCAAATTTACATACTTCAAAATAAAAGGTTAGAAAATGATCTGAATACTATCTTATTATTTCAACGAAAATTATAGAACATCTGTTCAAAAAAATTATAAACTTTACAGTGTATTGAATAATAATTTAAGAATGTCACGTTAATAATAGGTTTGGTTGATGTACATCTTTATTCAGTTAAAACTCAAACATCAATATAATCTGACACAATGAGAACAAAAAATAGTTAACAACATACAGAAAATAAATTTAATTGAACTAAGTCCCCGCCAAGTGACTGGGAAGTGCCCGGCAAGTACCCGGAAAGTACCCGACAGTATTGTACTTGGTGGGGACTTCCGGGGCACTTGGCGGGCACTTGGCGGAGACTTCCCAGGCTCTACGCGGGTACTTCCTGGGCACTTAGCAGATCCTTTCCGGGCACTTAGCGGGTATTTCCCGGGAACTTGGCAAGTACTGGGCAGATACTTGGCGGGCACTAGGCGGGTACTTCCCGGGCACTTTTCGGGTACTTGCCGTGTACTTCCCGGGTACTTGGCAGGTACTTCCCGGGCACTTGGCGGGTACTTCCCAGGCACTTGGTCGGTACTTCGTGAGCATTTCCGGGTACAGCCCGGGCACTTGGCGGGGACTTAGTTCGATGAAATTTATTTTTTGTATGTTGTTAACTATTTTTTATTCTCATTGTGTCAGTTTATATTAATTGTCAAGTTTTAACTGAATAAAGATGTACATCAACCAAACATTATTAACGTGACATTTTTTAATTATTATTCAATACACTGTAAAGTTTATGATTTTTTTGAACAGATGTTCTATAATTTTTGTTGAAGTAATAAGATAGTATTCAGAGCATTTTCTAACGTTTTATTTTAAAGTATGTAAATTTGGATGATAAATAAATGATTTTTATGAGCTATATCAACTGTAATATACTTTGTATATTGCAATTTATGAATAGACTCGTTCTAAATCGTGTACAGACGGCATACTCAGGAACGTAAGCAAGACATACCTAACAACAATATTTTTGACCGAGAGGTTGACTATTTTTGCAAAAATACCATCGTGTAGAGTGAAAAAACCCCTACTGATATGGTCTTTTACTTTCTTTTGAGATAACATAACTTAAGTATAAAAATTTAAAGATGTTTTTGTCCAACATGAGAGTGATAAAGACAGTAAGCGCGTGGATAAACATCTGACAACATAAGGAGCAGACAACATTTACCTTTTTACATCCAACCTTCAAGTTACCAGCAGTAGCTGACGCTCTTGCGTGCGCACATGGATATAGTTCCCACTGCTTACCGACTAAGCTCCAATCACAATGTGGCAACGTCGCGAGTTCATGCGGGCGCGCTGTAGCCTTTCAACCCCATTTAGGGGTAGTTTGGAACGTATTTTCAATCGGCTTACATTTATAAGCTATTTGCTCTAAAAAATTAATTCCAACGGGGTTCGCGTCAGAAAAAATCGCTTTGCACGCGGTTTTCGGGAAATGCCACCGTTACATATCATGCTGTATATCAAAAACGGAATTTTAAATATTTTTTTAACCATTGCCAATCGAAAGAGCAGGATTTTTTACGTAGGTATGGCAATTTCCGAAGAGTACTTTTTTTATTTTAGCGAGATATTAAATGACAAAGTTGGGCGCAACGACACAGCGGCAGCGGCTGCTCGACTCGCGTGATGGTATGCTATATATATATATATACATATATATATATTGCCAAGCGAACATGGTTATGTTGCGCTGTTTTGATTCGACTTTTAATACACAGCAAAGTAAATAATTATGTTATTTTAATAAGTTGCCATCAAAAAAGAATAAAACAAAGTCGAATTTAACAAAACAAAAGTATTGAAAATGTATTTATCAATCTAAAACTGACAGAGAAATAAAATAAACTATTTACATCGTTTGATAATTACATTGCAATCAATTATTTACACCGTTCGATAACTTTGTAATTATATTTTGCACATAATATTTACAATAGTCACTTAGTTTTTTTCTTCTGTAATATACATTTTTTCTTCTCAATACTCGTCGCTTCAAGATTTTCTTTCTTCACTTTAGGAAAATTTTGGTTAATAATTATTGTTCATAATTACATTGCAATAATTTATTTACACCGTTCGACAACTATGTAATTATATTTCTCACATAATATTTACAATGGTGATTTAGTTTTTTTCTTTGGTAGTATACATTTTTTCTTCTCCATACTCATTGCTTCAAGATTTTCTTTCTTTACTTTAGTAAAATTTTGATATTTTGTGGCTAAAGATGTATTTTTAAGCATAAAATATTTGTTATCAATTGGAATGATTGCGTGATAATTTAATGTCCCTGGGATAGCTTTGCATTTTTTAAACCTACTTTTTGAAAATAATGAAGTTGCTTTGTAATCTGATTTCGCACTAAAAAAAATTTCAGTTTCTTTGCTTTGACTTTTTGCCCAATCGCATACAGCTTCAGCAGAGGTAATGTGCTTTTTCGACGTCGATTGCAAACTTGCTTTTCTCGCGCCTCGTTTTAAGTTTGCTCAAATGCTATTACAAGCACCTTTGCCATGTGCAGTGGCAAAAAAATGCCATTCAGATGGTATACCAAAATCTGTTTCGTGGTATAAAAGATTTTAGAAATTACTTTTGTATTTAAAATGTTGGCCAGCTCCATCGGAGAAGTAAACAATTTTTTTCGGATTGAAGTTTTTTTTAAATAATTAATAATAATTTTTTTATACTCATACACGGCTATGGTATCATGTGATAAGTTATCGGAAATAATGGCAATACTTTTATGTTTAACTTCATCTCCTTCTTTATGTTTAATAACTATCGTAAATACAGTTGCCTGATTGTTGTTCCAATGAAACGACTGGGTCGAGTTTTGCACAACGAACTCTTAGTTCTCCGCGAAATCACAACACACGATAAATTGGCCATCTTCCAAGTTACTTTTGAAGTTTTGAAAATACTGTGATTGTTTTTTCGAGAAATGATCATGGGTTTTTAACTTTATTAACTTTTTACAGAGTAAAGCAGTGAATTCGTGAGAATTTAGCATTTGTAATGCTATATTACAACGATCAGTTTGAAACCAGTTCTGGAACCTTACTTCACAAATATCGTTGTCATTAAATACTCGAATTAAATGATTTTTCAATTGAGCTGTATTCGGGCAATTAAGACAGTCTCCCGTGTAGCATTCATCTGACGGATCATCGCATACTAAGGCTGCAATGCAATCATGGTAGTTGTTTAATTGTAATTTGCTAAGATTTGTCAATTCGGATACGTCAGCCCCTTCCAACATCAATTTAACATTTTCATGGTATACGCAAACACAAACCATATGCGTTCCATTGCTTCCAGCTAGAATGCAGTCGACGGGTCAAAGCAAAGTAAATTTAATAAAACCGATCTCGATATTTTCGTGTTTTTTTTTTAAACTGTAAAAATAAATCATTTAAATCGCCAAGTAATAAGCTTTTTTTTACGTGAATCCTTTTACCATCTTGTTTCACCGAAATAAAATCCTTGAAGCAAGGCATAAGTCGACTTACATCATCACATACATAAAAATTTTTAACTAAATTTTCCGTTTCAAGAGGAAGTACTTTGCCTCGTTTTTTTTTGAGAGCTGTTAATAGGCCGTTTTCAGATAATAAGGTTGTAGCTTGCCTTGCTTCTCGTTCTGTACAGTTAAATTCTCTTATTATGTCATTACGGCACCAGAATTTTGGAGACAGAGTAAGTAACAAAATTCTTTTATCTCTACTACTTGAAAGAGCAAACTTTTCTTTGATTTGATCAAGGACAGCGACACCAGCTTTATGATAACTTTCATCGCAAGTTGCTTCACTTTTGCTTTTTTGTTCTTAGGACGGGAATCAGAATTTTGAGATTTCAATTTGTAAATTTGAAATCTGCACTTTGTACAAATCTTTGATCCATCGCAAACAGCAGGGTATGTCTCTCGAAAATCAGTTGGAAAGTTTAACAAAATCTTGAATATACTGCTGTGATTGGACAACCCCAAGGGATTACAGCACCGAGACGAGAAAACCATTGTCAAAGCAAGCTAGAAGCATACGATTTTTCAAAACCAGTAGACACGACCACTTACTTTAATTTTACCTTAAGTTAGGCCTTACCTACATAAAAAGAATCGAATTAAAATATTATAAACTATCTAAAAAATATCCCTCATAAGCGTTGCAGCAAAGTAACGCTCGGCAAGTAAAATCATTAGCTCACATTTCATCTTCTGCATGCATAATAACGTATTTGGTTACTAGCTAATAGAACCTTGAAAACGAGCAATAAATATAATACACAGCTCAAATACTGCTCCATCCAAGATAAACTAGTAATCAATCGATTCCTTTTAACTTATGTGTCAATAAAAACAACTTTATTTACAAATACACTTAACAAGAAAAGTATGCGATCCAACCGTCTATCGAAACGTTGAATCTAAATAGCGCAACCTAACCATGTTCGCTTGGCGATATATATATAACACACCATTGCGCGAGTCGAGCAGCCGCTGCCGCTGTGTCATTGCGCCCAACTTTGTCATTTAATATATCGCTAAAATGAAAAAAGTACTCTCTGAAAATCGATATACCGACGTAAAAAATTCTGCTCTTTTGATTGGCGATGGTTAAAAAAATATTAAAAATGCTGTTTTTGAGATATAACACATTTTGTGTTTATTCTAGGTTGAATAGTCATTTTTTTTTTTAAACCGGTTGCATTACCGAAAAGCTGAGGAAAAAACGCGTTGATCCTATATTTTCATTATTTTTTCTCAGTTATTTATTATACCGCAATCACGAGTTAAAAAGTACATGTTTTGGTGCTCGCGGATCGCGCTAGGACAGTTGACGTGTAATGCTTCATATATCTATAGTAACAGCAGTAAGGTGCTCCTCATGAGCCATTAATTATTAACTTGATTAGATTTACCGGTAGTTTTAATTTATTGTTAGTTGCAAATGAACTTTGAAATATTAGTAGCATTTAATCAACTTATTTTTCGCTGCTAGTCGTTTGAATGGAAGTTGGCTCGTGATGCCGTGGGGAATTGGAAATTCTGTTACCTGTGTTAGAGACAGTAATACAAACTTTCTTCCAACATCTCTGAGTCAAGCAAAGAGGAAAGGACTATGACTTTCCTGTTTTCCTTTACATTAAAAAAAAAAAAATTTAACCAGACTATACATTAAGCTACTGCAGATGGCTTATGAAATTGTTAGTGTGATAAAACGGTTATTTGGTAAATCATGCTTCTGCACACATAAATGATAAAAACTGGATAGTTTCTTGACATTTAATAATGTGGCTCTGCTAGGTTTAATGCAGTTACCACTGCTGTATGTTACTTATAGAAGTTGTTTACTGTCGGTGTAGTACGTTTGAGTTTGTATATTGAATATATGTATTAATTTTAAGTTATTTTAGTATTTAGTATCATATTATTTAATCTAACATTGCCTCTTCTTTTCATGCAGGTGCCGCTGTTTCAGATTACTGCACATGGCGAATATGAATGTCTGAAGGAATAAGCGAAAAAAAAATTAGTAATTGTAGTTTGCCATTATATCAGGACTTTAAACTCAGTGGGACTTTCAACCCATATGGTTTTGTTGGCCCCTTATATCTCTTGCCCTATCTGCACTTTTTACTGCCCCTATTACTGCGCAGTATGAGTTCAGAGTCACTACTATCTGTCACTCGGCATCCTAGTACCTCTACTTTTCACTGCGCACATTACTGCGCACATTACTGCACAGTAGCATCATATGAATTCTGTCGAAGTCGGTATGTAGCAGTGTCTACAAGTGCGTGTTGTTGCACTGCAGCTGTTATTGTCGATGCCGCTCTTGGGTTTCGTTGACGTTGCTATTTATAAAACATTAGCATAATATTTTAAAAAATAAAAGTAAAACATTTTAATTTTATGAATATTGCTTACACTTGTTCCATAAGCTCAGACAAATCTAGAAAAAACTTTTTGTACAGCCTAACGTTATGATAGGCATGTTTGACCTTGTACGCCCCATTATGATGTGAAAAAATAGTAGATAGTTTTATTTTATTAGTTGAAAGATAGCCCAAATCTGTAATATCATGAACCTTAAATCTGAATCCCTGCAGACATTGTTTTTTCAATGTGCCAAATACATGCACTTCTCTAGTATTGTGTAGGTGTTAGTAATATTAGATTGTACGGGAAATTCACCTACTCCCACTATGAACAGTGATCCAACTATGAGTTTTCTCTTTTGTAAGATTCGTTGTTATGTAAGCAGCTTTTTAAAAAAAAAATACTATATTACCATTAGAATAGACTAGTAAAATATCTAACTTCTTAAAAACCAAATCCTCAATAGGCTGTTTGAAATCTTGCCATGTCAACTATGTAACCCACTTATCACAAGCAGAGATTAGAAGGGAGATTGCCAGCGCCTATGGTAGAGAGTGTGTCGCTTTTTTCCACTGTTTTAAGCGCCCCGTCGCGGCAAATCAGCCAAACTATACGCACGTTTCAGCAGCGGAGGAGAAGACCAAATTGTGCGTACGATCGGTACCTAGTAGAGGGGGAAGGAATATGTGCGAATACACGGGTATAGCTATATATGTTTTGTATTCTAGCCGCCTCGGCTCTCGGCTCCCGGCTCTCGCAGCTCGCAGCTCTCGCATGCATGCGTATACCTATATTTATGCCTGATGTGATGTTCCCTCAAAAGTGGTTTTGAATGTTGGACAGTTATTATATGTCCGGTCATATATTACTCATTAAATGTGTATTAAATACTTGTACAGCTAAATACTGAGTTTTCCTCGTATAAAATGAAAAATTGAGTAATAAAAACGTAATCCTCGATATTAAATGCAACTTCTTGAAACTTGATCTCTATAAAATAATCATTTTTACAACTTGAGTAATGTATGTTTTTATAGATTTATAAAAATTTAGCACATTGTAAATATCAGAATAATATACACACGCTTCACTTTGATTTTTAAGTTTATTCAATAGAAAATGCCTTTTTTGTAATTCAAATGTCATTCTTCAACACATGTAACTTTTCTAATAAGAATAAGTAATTGTGAAAACATTTAGAAAAATAATAATTCTACTTGTAGGTCAAACTTTCACACAATTATCAATATAAAGAAAAAATAAACTAATACTCAAACTTAAACCCTGGAGCTTCACGATAAACATGTGTCACTGTAAGTGCTAAAGAAAAGAGTGCGTTGGTAGTCAAGGTAACTAAGTACCGCATTGTGTAATTTTGCTTTGAGCATTCTGGGGTTCAAATCTCGCTCGCAGCAGAATTTTTTTTTTTTTACGATTTTTTTTTATGGTAGTACAAAACTTTTTTTTGATAATAGTATTTAATTCTCATGTTTATGTTGCTTACCGACTACGCTTTGTAAATTCATTCCTTGTAAAGTTGGGTGATTTTGTTAGATATTTAAATTTTTTAATAAAAATATAATATCATTAGTGGGGAAAATGCTAATTACCATTTCATCCTTTTTTAGATGGCTATAAAACTATTATTGATGAAGTTAAAAATCAACCAAAAGTAATTTAATAGTACTAAGTTATTTTACACTATTCTAACAAAATGGTTATGATCTCACTTCGATGAGGATCACACCTTTTACAACCTAATTAATAATTGTGTAAAACTTATTCAAACAATTAATTAAACTATTAGAAACCAGGAAAATTTTTGAAAACACTTTTTATCAAATGATTTTTCATTGCTATTCCAAGTTAAACACGAGTTTATTGATAAAACGCTCAGTTAACTGGAGAGCAAAGTATGGCATCACTTAACATAAAGGAAACCATGAAAACATTAGTAAAATAAAAGGCAAGGTATTAAATATTGAGGACTTAAAAATTTTTTTCCTATTTTAGAACTAAATTTTGCCTATTATATAGATATAACTTATGTTGTACAAGTTCTTAGACTAATTTTGATGATTCAGATCAAAAAATTGTTTTTAAATCCATACGGCATTTACCAAAAAAATTAAATTTATAGTACCTTATAATTTTTTCAGAGCCATAATTGTGACCACTTATTAATCGTCTATATTTTGTTTAAAAAATTTTTAATCTAATAAAAGGGTAGTCTGAGTATGTCTCATGGTGTATACATGTCATAAAATGTATGTAAAAAAACGTATTGCGGGAAAACTGGGTTTTTTTTGTCCATGAGCACTGCACTAAAAATGCTCTCTAAATTTTACGCTTTGATCAAACTTGTCTGATTGTAAACCCTCAGCTGAGACATTCAGCCCAAATCTAACAACAAAATTGCGGCCTATTTAGATCATAACTACTTAAGTTAATCTTTCAACTTGATAACATGTATATGCGTCCGCGTTCACAGACAGAGTTCTATTTCTCGTTAAAATTCAACTTTTTTGTACTGTATGTTTTGCTGCAGATAGCAATTAATGCAGACGCTTAATAGTGCAAAATAAACATAAAAATAGTCAAAAAAGATTTTGTATCTGTTACAGAAAAAAATTTATAAATAAAAGCAGTGATGTTTTTCTGTGTTTATTTTCTAGAAACAATACTTAAATAAGACTACCACCTAAACAATGAAATGTAATGCGTTCAACAAACGCGCCCTTTAGATATTTTTAGTATAAAAAGTACTAGTTTGATTCCTGGGATAAATGATATTGATAATATTCATAATATAAATAGAAATAACAATAAAATCTGACTTGTAACATATTTATGTGTGTACATACACATACACATACGCTTATTATATGCATCAATTGATGGGAATTATTGTGAGATAAATGTAAATCGAGTATTAACTCAAAAAATAGTATTATTACAGTACAAAAAGTTGAATTTTGACGAGAAATAGAACTCTGTCTGTGAACGCGGACGCATATACATGTTATCAAGTTGAAAGATTAACTTAAGTAGTTATGATCTAAATAGGACGCAATTTTGTTGTTAGATTTGGGCTGAATGTCTCAGCTGAGGGTTTACAATCAGACAAGTTTGATCAAAGCGTAAAATTTAGAGAGCATTTTTAGTGCAGTGCTCATGGACAAAAAAAAACCCAGTTTTCCCGCAATACGTTTTTTTACATACATTTTATGACATGTATACACCATGAGACATACTCAGACTACCCTTTTATTAGATTAAATATTTTTTAAACAAAATATAGACGATTAATAAGTGGTCACAATTATGGCTACGAAAAAAATTTTAAGGTACTGTAAATTTAATTTTTTTGGTAAATGCCGTATGGATTTAAAAACAATTTTTTTATCTGAATCAACAAAATTAGTCTAAGAACTTGTACAACATAAGTTATATCTATATAATAGGCAAAATTTAGTTCTAAAATAGGAAAAAAATTTTTAAGTCCTCAATATTTAATACCTTGCCTTTTATTTTACTAATGTTTTCATGGTTTCCTTTATGTTAAGCGATGCCATACTTTGCTCTCCAGTTAACTGAGCGTTTTNATACACGCTTTTTATGCCGGAAATCGCGCGGCATTTATTGTAGAAAATTTCGCAATCAACTCGGAAATTTGACAATCTATAAACCCGCGCGAAGTAGACGTGGACTGCGTGTTTGAAAGTCACAGGGGGGGGGAGTGTTTTTTCGCGCCAATCATTACTATAGTTGGTGTGTATAGTCCAGTGCGTAAATTTTTTCCCTGTAATGTTTACTATGGGTGCGTGTGATTATGCCTTTTAATAGCATGCAATTCAATGTTTTTCCTCTGAATGTCGATTATCCATGCGTTTGATGAAAAAAAAAAAACAAATGCAAATTAATTTAATGACTTCTCCATCGAATGCTATAGCGGTAGAGAAAAAAAAAAAAAAAAAAAAAAAAATCGTAAAAAACAAAAAAAATTCTGCTGTGGGCGAGATTTGAACCCCAGAATGCTCAAAGCAAAAGTACACGATGCAGTATTTAGCTACCTCGACTACCAATGCACTGTTTCCCTAAGCACTTAAAATGACACATGTTTATCGTGAAGCTCCAGGGTTTAAGTTTGAGTATTAGTTTATTTTTTCTTTATATTGATAATTGTGTGAAAGTTTGACCTACAAGTAGAATTATTATTTTTCTAAATGTTTTTACAATTACTTATTCTTATTAGAAAAGTTACATGTGTTGAAGAATGACATTTGAATTACAAAAAAGGCATTCTCTATTGAATAAACTTAAAAATCAAAGTGAAGCGTGTGTATATTATTCTGATATTTACAATGTGCTAAATTTTTATAAATCTATAAAAACATACATTACTCAAGTTGTAAAAATGATTATTTTATAGAGATCAAGTTTCAAGAAGTTGCATTTAATATCGAGGATTACGTTTTTATTACTCAATTTTTCATTTTATACGAGGAAAACTCAGTATTTAGCTGTACAAGTATTTAATACACATTTAATGAGTAATATATGACCGGACATATAATAACTGTCCAACATTCAAAACCAGTTTTGAGGGAACATCACATCAGGCATAGATATTGGTATACGCATGCAGCGAGCTGCGAGAGCCGGGAGCCGAGAGCCGAGGCGGCTAGAATACAAAACATATATAGCTATACCCGTGTATACGCACATATTCCTTCCCCCTCTACTAGGTACCGATCGTACGCACAATTTGGTCTTCTCTTCCGCTGCTGAAACGTGCGTATAGTTTGGCTGATTTGCCGCGACGGGGCGCTCAAAACAGTGGAAAAAAGAGACACACTCTCTACCATAGGCGCTGGCAATATCTCTTCTAATCTCTGTCACAAGTGCCTTTAACCTACAGAGGACTTCTTCTCACTATCAAATTTTTTTTATACGCAACGTTCTTCTCCATAATGGATCACTATTTTTTATTAGTTTTTTCTGATTCTTTTTTTTTTTTCTTTTCAGTCCTTTTCACGTACCTATCACTGAATTTTTCGCACTTTTTGTATTTTCTATCGTACTTTTTTTTCTCCGTTCTCTGACCTTGTCTCAGGATGGTTAATAAATAAATGATGTTAGCAGGGTTATGCATCAGCCCTAGTCAAAAGTTTGTAATATTACGCGTTGGCGGTAAATTTTCTAATGTTCTGCTCATGAGACGTATAAATAGCTTTAAAAAAAAAGAATTTATTTGTGTTTAGATTTATCTTTGGATTTTTTCCTTCTACTTGAACTTCTTCTTGAATTTTCCCTACCCTTTTTTGTCTTTGTTTTTTCTCTTCTTCTCTGTTTCAGCTACAGCTCTGGCTTTTTTTAATGATGGTTAAAAGATGAATGATGTTAAAAAACTTGGGCACGATTCTTTATAGTTTTACGTCTGCTACCACAACCTACCTTCACCTTTACTTTACATGATTTTCTTGATGTATCCACTCGTTGGATTGTATTAGATGAAACAATCACGCAGCATCAAGTAATAGGCTGATGTGTTGGTGGAAGAGTAATCACGGGATTCAAATTTCAAACGTTCATCAACTGAAGCATTTTTCAGAGGCTTATTTTGTCTGAAGCAATTGATGACGATGAGAGATAGTTGAAATAAGAAATGAACTTTGTATAACAGTAGGGGCATGCTCTCAACCATTGTACTAATTCTGAAAATTAGCACATATATCATACAACAAAACAAACTGATTTTTGGCTCTATCAAGATTAAGATCACCTTAGGGATAATATTGCAAATGTAAAAAGAGTTTCACATTCCTTATTTTGCAATGATCAAATACGCTAGCATTAACGTATCTTTGATTTCCACGGTTTGTCTTTAAAGCTAAAATTACATAGCATGGCTTTTTTAACTGATTAGACGTTTTGACAGTCCAAGTATGTTTTGGTGTTGTATGCAAGAGCGCATATTGATAGAGCTCCCACGTTTAAAAACTCATATGTATGAACTCATCTTTCTGTAAATCATTTATAAGTTGAGTTTCAATGTTTTCATCTTTAACTCTTTCCAGACTTGTACTGAGTCAGCAACGTCAATAGCCACTATTTATGATAGCATAACTGCATTTAAATCAGCTTTCAACTTTATGAGTATGAGCTCATATTTCATGTTAATAACAATCTTGTGATAGTCCTTAGCAATACCTTATATAATGGTTAGAGGAATTAAGATATTCAAGTAAACAATAATATTAGTATGAGTTGTTTCATTTAAAATGCCAAACCAATCTTCAATTTCAGTTATTAGATCCTGATCAGTGTGAGCCAACTTTTTAAGAGGGTCGTCAGACCCAGATTCTTACAGTTATGTATCTCTAAAGCATTTATCTCATATTCTACATCTTAAAATAGATGGCAGATGATGTTGTTCACCAATTGAGTACTTGCAGTTCCCGTATAACCATCTGATTTTACTAACTTCTTAAGAACGAGAAAGAAACTGCATGACGGTAGAATACATGGGTCTTGATGTTTAATCATTATACAAATTTTATCACTTTTACTGTAAAATGTTTGCTTAGAATCACTTTCATGCTTAATGCAACAAAATAAGAATACATAAGTAATTTTTCACCAGGGTCGCTTGTTTTGAATCTTAGACTCAAAAACTAAATGTTTTGATGTGTTAGCTTTTGATGTTTCAGCTGTTTTCTCTGTTGACGTGTTGACAATTCGGATGCCCGTTACCGACCGAGCGCTAGAGTGCATGTCGGGCTGCTTAAATACCTCTTATGATTTTACTCGACTCATCACTGCAATTTTATGTGCAACCTTATCGCTATGTATTGTCCTCGAAACTTGACTGATTTTCTATCCTGGTCAACTATACGTAAGTGTATGTGATCAATAGTGCACCCAATGATCGATAAATAAATTATCTGTAAAGGAACTTTATCATTTTTGTATCCTGGTAGAACAGCTAGCAAAATTTTGTGAATTGTGTAAACTTTTTCTTTGTTTATAAAATCGCCAGTAGTGTTAATATACTGAACTGTCAGTGCATTAACTTTGATAATAGCCAGAGGTAAGACTGAGTCATGGGTATTGTTATCTTTTAAAACTCAGTTAGTGTAACCCAAGAAACGGCGTGGCATATGGAATCTTTTGGTCCGAAATCAATCGTATGCCTACAGATAATTACATCATAAAATGTGTTATTGTTAGGTTTAATACTAATAGTTGTATCGTTGGGCTGTAACACGTCCACTAAAAATAACTTGGAATCTCGTATTTCGTGGCTGCATTTTGGAAAAACGACCACTTGATCACCTACGTAAAATTTATACTCATCTTCGTCAATAATCAAAATCGAATAGGATTTTAGGCATTTTACTCAGCGAAGAATGCAGTTATAATTTGAGGATAATTTAATAGACAGAAAACACTGCATTCCTAATACAGAAAAAATATCAGACAGACTAAGTGTCAATGCTTCTTTTACGACTTGTAAAGAGCGAATAAATAATGTCTCATTATGATTCTACCTTATATATTTTTTGACTACGTCCGTAATAGGAATCGTAAGCACAATTGACTACAGTTATAAAAATTAAGGTCTTAATATGTATGAAAACTATACTTACCCTTGTCTACACTGAAGTACAGCATCAAATCTAAAGGTAACTGTAGACTGCCTAAGCTGTCTAAGTAAGTATCACTATTACCATACATTTAATTTGCTACTAAATGCTTTCCCGATCCATCCATATCGTCAAGATTTACAAGAGCAGTTTCGTGATATCGTGGCCCATTGGAAAATAAGTTGTTTCACAGAAATACCCCATGAAATTATGGAATTTCCAATTTTTTGGCATATTTTAGTAAATCAATGATGGTTAGAGCTTGATTAGCAATTTTTATTTTGTTAATATTTTTTTAAACCACTTCCAGCATATGGCTTTAAGTAGACACCTAATCCGGTTTTATAAAAATCAAGTGTAAGACTTTACTTAAAAGCAATAGCCTTCATAGTTTCATTGAGTCCTTAGCTTTCTCGTAGTCGCTGTTTTGCAGCATTACTTGTACATAAACTTTGTAATATTTTATCTATACTATTAGCTAGGGCACCAGTTGTCCTCAACCCAGCAATTAAGGATGTCAGAGGTAGAGCACCTCTAGTTTTATCAAGGAGAGGTGAGATACGCGGTACTTTATTTTTTTTCTTACGACCTGCTTTCTTAACTGCACTCGTTCCCTCTTCAAAGCGAAAACATAACCTGGCGTGCATTTTATCTTTTAGTATTTATTTTCTATGATGCAACTTAAATGAGTGTACTCAAGGAAATGCACGGTCTCTTCTTACTTTTCACATCCATACCTAATTTACTTTTGAGCTTTATAGTATTCGCAGTAGCTAGAGTGGCTGCTTTGCCCTAATACTTGAATTTCTGACTTTGATGCTTTGTCAAGCTTTTTCGGCTATAACTCAATCTGCCAAAATTCTAGTCTCAACGATTTCTCTATTTTTGAAAATAAGCTATATCGTTCTCTTTGCACGTTTCGTCTAGTGGATTGATACCTGGATCACCTTTGGCAAGACGTTTAACAAGTTTCGTACCTGGACCGCCGTACTGATAGCCTGGTATGTGAAGGTCAACGAGTACAGTGTTACTAATCGTATTCAAAAGACCATATCCTCTCTTATTCTGTATGATCCCTACTCTCCAGAGGGTAGATAACGACTGAGCTCAAGAGAAGAAAATTATCGTATTTATAGTCTGTAAGTCTGAAAATATGCAAGCATGAAAGTATACAAGCAGTGTTTTCAAAACGTCTGTCGTAGTCTGACCGTCGTACAGTGCAGACATATAATTTAAAGAGCAATCTGTAAAATAGTACGTTCCTAACTTTAATGCTGCCATAAAACAGGAAAAGGCATTCAATCGACATGGTAACCAACTACCTGACATTATTTAAGGTGTTTTCTTTCGTCCAATTGGAAAAGCTATAAAAAATGAATGAACTTGAGAAAATGGGGCAGTCTCCAACAGGCAAGCGTCACGAATCAATCTCCTTACCTTGGATTACCAAAATGGCTGAGCTCCGTGAAAAAAAAGTGCTTTGGACAAGAACGCTTTAGAGCATTGTGGTTTTCCTCCTAATTAGTACAATGCTACAACAGGAAGCCAGAAAGACCACCTTGAAGGGTTCAGGTAGTCATATTTGCTGGAAACTTCAATTAAGAAAAAGTTTATTGGCTCACTGGTCCTTTGTAGAACCTTTGATGGCCTAACTACCTTGCCATCAAATATATTACAACTTATTAAAATTGATAAGAAACAGCCCTTGGAGCTTACAAAAGCTTAAACAATGCTTATATTCGCTAGAGGGTGAATTAGAAAGAAAATTTTAAATGTTTTAAATGTATAGAATTGTAGGCGTCATGAAAATGACGCAGAATATTTATAGAGATTAAAACAGCAGCGTCATTGTTTAGAAATATAGAATTTATTGAGTGATAGATCAGCTATCTATTATTACCCTGACAGTAATAATTCAAATGTTCCAATTTTTAAATAGGTAGTGTAATGTGCATTTGTATTTATCGTGGCGCTAAAAAATGGAGAGATTAGGCTTCAGGATTTTGTTACTCTGGTTACAAAGTTTTGATATTCGAAAAAAAATTTTTAACTTTATACTTTCTGTCAGTTTTAAATTCTTACAGTTTTAACCAACAGCTTTTTTGATGTATTATAACTTGAGGGAATGCAAATCATAGACTCTTTAAGACTAAAAATTATTTTATGACACAAGAAATGCACGGTTTTTTTAGCATCATTAAATTTTTTGGAATTTTTTTATAGTTTGTTCGACCAAAACTGTGCGTATTCTAAACAAATTTCTTTTAATTAAAATTTTCATACACCAAAAAATTTCAAAAATACTTGTAAAATTTTCAACTCAAAACGTTTTACTTTACGTGTTAACACACAACAATTTTCAGTGTTCATTCAGTGATTCTTGGGCAAAGTCGTGACAGGGAGCCGCTAGTATGACGTAAGCAACGTTTGTTGTTTTTTAAATTATGAAATTAAAACACACTTTGATCCTTAATTGGAAGGTTTACTCTAAACTTGTTTATTAATGACCAATCATTTTTATAAATAGTAAGTTTATCTTTAAAGTTAAAAAAGTTCAAGCACGCACCACAACGTAACATTTACTTTAATGATTAATCAACAGTCTTCTTACTAATCGAGACAGATTTGTAACCCATACGTAGCGGATCTTGAGTTATGGAATACTGCCATCTTAATTATCTTCTTCATTTTCATCAATGTAGTTATTCTGCAGAACATGATCAAGTAGCAAGTTTACATGTTTATCTTCCTATGAAAAAGTTATATGACATAGAACAACATTACAAGTTTCTCCAAATTTTTGTAAAACATGTACGTTTGCAGAAATATAATTTTCAAACTTAACGATATCTTTCACTGATACTGAAAACTCTATACCGTTAAAGTTTAGCTCTTTTTGATACTGCACATATTAACTAATACATTCCGCATTTTTTTCCAATCGATGTAGCAGATAATACTGCGCATATAAAACACTTATTATAACTGTTATTTACATTCACACAAGCTTTTTTTATTTTTGATAATATGCGGTAATTCTTATTAGTTTCACTATTATTTTTTGTATTACATATTCACTCTTAAGTTCGGCATTTATCTTTAAAGTACTATGTTCTTTGACAGCAGAAATAGTCTTTTCTTCAAATATGAATCTTCCATCATCTAAGAATGATTCAGTATCTTGATGTACAAGATTTGTTATAACACCAGTTCGTATGCGTTTCTTGACGGCTGTAATTAAATTATCTCACTGAACAGTATTTCGAGGTTGGACTGCTGCATCTGACTGTGGGCTTAAGGTATTTGTTTCCCAATATATAGGTCAATCTTAAATATAAATGTTTAATATACATATATCATCCCGTATTCAAAATATCAGAGTGAAATGCATGTGAATGCTTTTGCCTATACTTATACACACATAAACATATACATCTATCTATTTGTATACATGTGACATTGCGACGTTGCTACACACGCAATACTTACTTGATTATCTTCCAAAATCAAATGAAGAGCACTTTTTTGATTACCACGACTTTAAAACTATAAGGTAAAAAATTCTCAAAAAAATGTATGTGATTCTTTACTGTCTAAGGTGGTTTTCAGTAGTTTTTCAATTATTTATAGATATGCGGTAAGTTACATTTTTTTAAATAGTTGGGCTATGTAGTGTTTGCACCATTACTCCAATGTTAAAAGAGTGATTTTTTGACAAAGATATTGCCATAACGACTTGATAAATCGGTCTCAAATTTTTTGCACATATTATTCGACGCTTATATTAGTTCTGCCAACAATTTTATACCTTTTTTGATACTTTTGATTTAGAAAAAACTACCTTAAGTCTCCTCCAGTTTTAAATAAAATCTTGTTGACTTGTTTTTATGCTTACCAAATTACGTATAATACCCATATATGACTGACTCTTTTTTCTTCTCCTTTAATGAAGCCTCTGATGATAATTGCAACCATTTACGTAAGCAACCAATAATGACAACATTGGCAAGCTTAACTAACTTCCATTTAATTATTGAATGATAAGAAGAGTAATAAATAGAGAGAAAGTTAAAGGGAACCCTACCTCTTTTGTAGTACAATCTTACAGTATAGCTTCTTCGTAGAATTTCTCTCTACTTTTCTTTTTTATTTAGGCACGAACATAACAGTAATTATTTATAAAATATTTTAAGATTCTTTCCCCGATGTCTTTCTCTTTTTATTCGGCTTTGAAGACTCTTTACTCTTGAATCAATATTGACAGTAAGGCACACTTTGTTAATCTATGGTTTCTATAGACCTACAAATTTTTTACTGCTTTAGTGTCATCGGAAAGAGTTCATGAACAAAACGATCTCATGTCTCATCCATTTGCTACTTCTGCGCAGTAATGAGCACAGTAAAAAGTGGAGGTAGTATTTTTATACAGTAGGGTGCTGGATAAGAGGTCGTAGGAACTTTCAACTAATACTGTGCAGTAATTTGTGCAGTAGAGGATGGTTATAGTAAGGTAAAAGGTATCAAGGGCCGTCAAAATTCTATAGGACCTGGAACTCAGAGCGATTTTTAACTTAGTAAGTTGAAAGTCCCACTGAGCTCAAAATTCCACAGTTTACCTACTGTCGTATTATCAACATCTTTATGCATGTAAAAGTAGGAGCAGATATATAAAGATAACTATATAAATGATTGTTGTAGTACAAAAAGTAGAAGTTATATTTATCGTTAATAAGTATAACCATATTGACTTAAGTTAGGTTGGTTTTATGGCTAAACTGATAAATAAAGAGTAAGTAAATACTATTTTAGATTTTTACTTTGCAGTTTGAAAACTTTCTTCTAGATTTTTCTACTGCCATTATTTTTGTTTGAATAATGTATTAAAATAATTTAGTTTTCGTCACTCTTGTTTTATTACGTTAACTATCTAATCCATGTAAATAAAAAAAAATCAACGTATTGCATTAGTCACTTTTAAGTGATATTATTATTAAACAGCGCAGGAGTGCTACGGCATCTTTTTTTCTCCCTACACTGCAGTGCCCAAGCTATGAAACTATTATATACTTTATGCTTAAATATAATTTAAAATAAAACCAGACTCAAAAACTTTTCTAATCATTATTTCCAAACTCAACTTATCAAAAATAATGATTTTAAGTTTTCTCTTAACTTTTTCGACACAAATGTATCAGATTTTTTTAAGTCAGTCATTAGTTTAATATACAGTTATATATATCTCGATATTAATCAGTGCCAGGGATCCCAAATCCGGTACCAAACTCGGTGCAAAATTCATCACTTTTAAATGAATAACGTAAGTTCCTGTCACTAGATAACCCGAGGCTCTTACTGGCTACTGTATTAACTAATAATAGAAAAATTAATGACACAAGCTGCTATTACCAGCTAACATGGGGCTCTTACTGACTACTTTACCAACTAATATAATATTATTTAATGACAATAGCGCTTCTCACCCAGAAGACCTTGAGCACTTACCGACCACTTTATAAATTTATAAAATAAAAATTTATTATATAAGTGCATATAATCAGGTGAGACGTGGCACTTACTGGAAATTTGAGAAAGCATTAAAACGAAAATAATAACTCTATCGCCTATTACGCCGTGGTAGAAATGCTCACTGGCCTCTATACGAATTAATGAAACAAAAATGATATTAGTGCCTATCACCAAGTGACCCGGGGCGTTTACTGGTTACTTTATTAACTAATATAACATCTGTTTATAACACAGGTGCCAATCACCAGATGATTTGAGGCACTCCTGGCCACTTTATTATTTAATAAATGGTTAGATAATAACACAAACTTAATCGTCAGATAACTGAAGGTACTTATTGGCCACTTTATTAATTAGTTCATCATTAAATCAGAACACAAGCGCCTTCCACAAGGTACCCTGGGGTGCTTACTGCTCATTTTATAAATTAATAAAACTTTAATACTCACACAAGCACCGATTAACAATTATTAAATTTATTAAACTATATGAATAACACTAAAAACTCATAAAGTCAATACAAATTGAAAGTAACATTGATAAGTTTCTTAAATTTACTAAAAAAAGAGTTACATCCCCCCTCAAAAAAATTTTTTTTAACAAAAGTAAAAAGTATGCATGTTTCCTGTGCTTACAATAACTATTACACATATTTACCAACAACAAAGCTTACAATTATTGAAGAAAAGAAAAAAAATATATTTATGAAATTGTTGGCTAAAAAGTTATGAAATCAATAGAATACCATGTTTTATTTCTTTACAATTTTCTCGTAGAAAGTTTAACAACAATCATCTATGATATTTAAAAACAAACACTCTACTGTGATCTCTTATTGACATAGCAAGTATGTTGATTTATAAATTTTAAGTAGTTGTTAAACAAAAAAAAATTGTTATCAATGAAATTTACGACTCACAAACGAACGAAAGTAATATTTTCTGTTTATATGTATGCTATTGAAAAAAATAGAGATTAATGTTGATAAAAAAACTGAAATCGAATTCATTACGTTATATAGCTACAGTGTTAACACTTGCTCAATATGTCATATAGATCTTGAGTATATAATGCTATAGAAATGAATAATTATTCAAAAAAGAGTAAATAGAACAAAATCTGAAAGAGATAAGAAGATAAACCTTACTCTCACATCCCCCACCAACACGGATATACGTCCTTTACATGTTTATAGGTGTAAGTGGAAAAGGCACTGATTCTTTTTTCAGAAAACAATATTTTATCTTTTGGCGTAGATTTTTTCTTCATTTGGCTCTCTGAAATGTGTGCATTTCCTAATTTGTGTCACTAAAAAGAATATTTACAATGTTTGTACCAGTTGCTTAAGCTTTTTAAATCTACATATTTGTTACTTGATCAAAAAAACATAGTTGTGTGTTCATCATAAAATAAATAATTGAATTATTATTTGCATACGATAAAACTGTAACGACTGAATCATGTCAGTGTTTTTTTTATAAATTTCATTTTTTCTAGCTGAAAAATTTATTGATACCATTTATTAATTTATTATTTTTACTTTAACTTTATAAATTAACCTATTTGTTATCTGAATGAAAAAAGTAGTTGAGTATCCGTAATTGAATATTAATTATTCTCAAGTTTTCTACTCTAGAATTGTAACGAATTAAACATGTTGGTATCTTATTGATTGCATGACTTTATGAGCCGATGATTTCATAAATATATTTTTGTCGTAATTTTTTTTTTTTTTATTAATTAAATAACTGTAACCTTTGTTAATGATAAATATATGTATAAGTATTTTTGAGCACAAGAAATACGCTTACTTTATACTTTTGTAAAAAAATTTCTTTTCGGGGTGTTATATAATACTGTTGTAATGCACATGTCTGGTTCATAATATGGGTAAGAAAAAAAAGTTGAAATTGTCTCTCAAAAATTTTTACATGTATGCGTGTGGAGGCATGGGTAGATAAACAAAAAGCAATTAATTTTTTTATCAATTTATAAAATTTAGTGTCGTTGCACTTTCTATTAGAAAATATCTATAAGGTAATCATGAAAAACTTGTGCAATATCGTATAAACAAAAGAAGAAGCCTTAGCTTCAAGCGTGTTACTGCTCTCAAACAGGCTAGGAAGAACTAGATTAAAGACGTTCACAAGCCATATCAAAATATATATGATTTGGTTGAATTTCGGATATGCTTTAGTTCACTATAAAAAAATTAAGTTATAAATTTTTCAGGTTTTCTTACCACGTAGTTTAGCACATATAAAATAACAAAGTTGAAGCTTAAACGTAGGCTCTTATGACAATTTTCAAAATTTTATATTTTTTGACCTAGACACACGATTTTTAATTTCTTGGGCTTAAATTGTTAGCATTTTGATACAGAATAAACGTTGTAAATAGTAGTTTTCGTCGGATAAGTGCCATCGTCTCCGGGGCTATTTTGCGAAGCAGGGCCCGAGGGACGTAAGGTAGCCATGGAACGACGGCGCTTATGTGGCGAATGCTATTTTTCCTACCGTGGGCACACCAGCCTCTCAAAAACGCCCGAGGTAGGAAAAATGGCATTGTTTACCACGTAGTTCTTGGCTGAACAACAAAATACTGTTCATTTTTGAGGTTACTTAAGTGTAAACAACTGCTCTCTCTTTCTTTCTTACTTGTGTATGTATTACATATCACACCGCCTATGTGCATGATACCTATATCTTCCTAGGCAATGCTATATCTTATTCCTATATTTTCTTGCTTACAAGTCTCCACCCCTCCCTCTGAAACTTATACTTCACAACGAAGGTTGTGAGCGTCCTTTAAGAGTCAGCTTTACAAAATTCATATCGACTTAAATCAACATTAAACAGTATTTCTATATCAAAATAAGCAACAAGTTTTAGATTTAAAAATAATAAATATTTAGTTATAAACTTTTATACATAGAAATAGGTGTCTAAAATTTTTTTATTTTGTAAAAGAACGCTTAGGTTAAAGTAGGAGTTTAAAATTTTATCATAATCTCACAGCATAATCTGTTAAGTGAAGGGTTGGTGAGCGTTATATGTATAAAGTCTTAAAATAATATCCTGCACTACTACTTTTTCTTTAATAGAATAGTATTACATTCCAAGCAATGTAGCTTCAGGATATTTATGACACGTAGGTTTTCGATGAATATTATTGAAATATCTAACTTTATTTCATTGTAGCATAAAAAAATTACCACACAAAATTGCAGATTGTTTAACTGTACTGTTTTTAAACGTTTAATTCAAAAAAATCTTAATTTAACATGTAACCTTATAAAATAACATCATGAAGTTACATTTATAAGGAAATAATCTGTGGAAATTTTCTAATTTTTCTGTATGATATACCAGTATGAGATAATCTAATTCAATTTTAAAAGTAATCTAGAAGTAGTTATTTTGATAAAACAAGAAAGAGTCAAGTATGCAAAAAGCGTATACATAGGTGTATTTGTACGATGGAAGTAATTGCAAGCGTTGCTGCGTATTAAGGCTCCTCTCACCTCTTTGATGATTTACCCCGCTAATTGTAGTAAACGTCCTTCAGTAAAAAAATCACGTTGGTCCC
Organism: Copidosoma floridanum; assembly: GCF_000648655.2. The sequence goes on from NW_019379497.1 coordinate 73,938, forward strand.
GAATAAACGATTTTGAATGAATAAAACGAGATAAAAATCAATGTATTTATAGAACCTTGTATGAATAAGCCATTATTAGAAAAAAGATAAAAAATCATAAGCTGCTTGAAAATCTTTTAAAAATTATAAAAACATAAAAAATTGTATAAATAGTTATCTATTTATCTATCTCAAAGGTAACAAATTAATGATGATTAAGTAAATATTTAATTATATTTAAAAAAGCAGCCTCTAAAAAATATTTATTTCTGATTTTAGAAAGAATAATTAAATTACACAAAAAAATATAGAGTTAATGTAGTAAATAATTAATTAACTGATATAATGTGTTATCAAACCTGATTAGTTAATGAACAGTCAATGAATACTAAAGTTAGAGATAAATTAGCAACTCAACTATAACAGGAAGAAAGAGATTAATTCATAAAAGAAATCGCTTGCAGCAGAGTAGTTAAGGTACTTTGATAATGTCCAGAAGATCGCTAGTTAGATTCTCGAGGAAAGTTTTTTTTTTCAGCAGAATCAGGTGGAAACAAAATCACAAAATTTATTTCTTTGCATATGCTTTTTCGTTTCCATTACACATTTTCTTAAAGTTAGCAATCTGAAATCGTTGGTTTAATGATCATAAATTTTAGCCTTACATATGTTTCTATTCTACATATTAAATTAAAAGATTTTTGTTTTAATTCAGAGTTGTAGGGGGTTGGCACTCGAGGCGTGCAAGGAAGCGGAGCTGCACTTGTCTAATAATTTAATCAAATAAAAAATATAGCAATAAGTTTCCTTGCCATTGCGTTAACTTTTTTGCGATTACTTTAATAAAATTGGGATCAGGAAGAAGCGAGAAGCGGAGCTGTAAAGGGGGTTTTGGCTAGAATAAGTCTTTCAAACTATAGTGATCGAGGAGTAAGTAATTCTCACTGGTCTGGTCCTATATGGTTGAAACTGCAAGGTTCTGTTCCAGGAGTGTAAAACCACGGGTTGCTCAATTGATCAACTCAAGGTAGTACCCGATCAACTGAGGGAATGCTAGAGGGACATTTGCTTACGAAGACTTCGATTGGCTTTTTTAGCGCGACTTCAGCGTAAAATCTCTGTTTATTAATAATTCTAGCAGCTCCTGTCATCGTCTTTTCTTCGTGAGCCAGTAGTAAATTTTTCATTTAGTTATCTCATTTATAGCTTGATATCCGTTGATAAATTCACATTGATTGTTAAACTAAAAAATCTACAGCATCGATCTTAATTGAATGCATTTAATTAGCTTTCTTCATTAATTTCGTGTAATATATGATCAACATTTTGCCCGCTAGACTCAACAGATTAACTCTAAAACTATTAGTTAAAAAGAAAGTAACATAATTAAAAAACAATTCTTAGTTTTATTAACAAAATGCTGCAGTTGAAGATAAAATTACCAATTTCAATTTATATCCAAATAGGTAAAGGTATAAACAATCTAGCACTGTTGTAAATCTCAACGCATAGTAAATGCGGTATTTACCTTAAGCTGGAACTCATTTACTAGATATCACGTGTAGATCTCATTCATTTTCTTGAGCTCGTTGAGCCCCAAAAAGTTAAGATACTAGAAGATCTAGTGATGCATTCCCTTTAAATCCAGAACATTAAATGGGGCCAGGAGCATCACAAAATTGAATGTAATATCTTCACTAAAAATTTTCATCTCTATGCACCTGGGCTTTTTTATACGCATGTTTTTAAATTATCACATATTCTAGATTATCAGAGGCTAAAGTGATGGACACTTTTATCACAAATATGGGTCATTATAAACTTTTTAAAATATTTAATAAATGCTAACTGCTAAAAAATTTAGAAATCTACATGTAGAAATATAGAAAAATATTCCTATAGTTTCAAACGCAAATAAAAGTATTAATAAGCATTACAGGCTCGTGTCTCATTCAAAATTATGTAGTTTTGACGATGCCTACGACCAAAATAGGGAGTTTTTAATTTTTTTATGGCATGAGATCTTGAAGTTATTAACGTAGATACCATTTTTACTTATTTAAGAGAACCAAAAAGAGTTGTGTCAAAGACTCTAAAGATGTCGAGGCTGCGAGATCAAAATCTTCGATGGCTCAAGCAGGCACTCAAAGTTACCACAAACAATTTACAGCCCTCGCTATTGGTGCTTTTATTCTTAAATTTTAGATACTTCTCTTTCATTTCGTATGGTGACACTTTACATTCAATTCTTTGACTATTTTATCTAGTTGTGATTCTTTAATAGTACAAATAAAATATAAACATTAATCGCAAATCTATTGTGCATGATAACGTCTCGAAGTCTAATTACTCATAAGTCTTGATCATTTTTTTGATTGAAGCGAAATAAAATAGTGTTTGTTTTGTGACAATTATTATTTCGCTTTTGTTGTCCTCGTTTATATAATGATCGTGGATAAACATATGGCTCACGTGTTTTTATTTCTTATTAAATGTCACATGGCATGCAGAAACAAAATATTCTTTTTCTCTTTTCTTCAGAAAGTATAAATTTACCAAAAGTTTATTTTGCTTTACAAAGGTACAAATCTCTGTTAGCATTAGTGGTAAATGAATGCCTTTGAAAATAAGTACTTTTTTACATCCATTATACTTACTGACTGGTTCAGTACTTTTTCCATCTGAGATAAACTGTTTTGAACAGTAACAAAAACTCTATTATTTTAAATATTATTAGACTAGTGGTATACAAGAACTCTTACGAATCACAGTGTACTTATTTTTACATTCGAGATTTAGATCGAGAGTCCATAAAGAAGGTTTTGATGTCTAGATGAACATTTGTGATCACTTTTGTATTAATGCAGTTATTAATGCGAAATTAATTACATTGGCTTTCGAAAAATCAAATGTCTTAAAATAATGGTTAGCAGCTGTTATTCTATTATCTTTATGTATTAAATATGTATACGATGTAAAAAAAATGGACCTAGTTGAAGTATGTGATTTGAGCTACAATATACAACACATGGCACGAAGCATCACTTTTGCTTAAATCTCCACACTTTTTTCTTGATCCCTCTACAACTTTCCATAAGTTGAGTCGCAGAACCATTCTTAGTTAAAGCTCCTATCTTCCCTCTTGACAGTCCAATCACTGCACAGTGGGACCAAATACAAAAAAAAACTGGCCAAACCAAAAAAAATTTACTATATAGAGTTTTTTTTTCTTCGGGTTGGCTCTAGGATACTTCTAAAAGTAAGGAATTAGTCACGTTGAGTTAGATTTACTTCTACAGACTTACGAATTTTTGGTTGCTACTTGACTTGATTTCATTCGTTTGTTGTTAAACATTAATATTTTGTGAAAAGGTTTACGTATTCAAAGCCGTATAGAAAATTGATTAATCAAGTCATTGTAGATGGCTCGAATAAAATCATCTTTGGACGATGTATAAAGTGTCAATTTATTATTTTATTTTGATCAAGCAAGTACATAATACGTAGTGAGCATCTTCTATATGTAATTTTCATGAACTAATTGTAAGATGAAAAAAATGCTGTGTAATTTAGAGAGAAAGTAATATTTCGCCGCTCTATGCTCCTGCAAAAGTTGCTGAGCGTCGTTAGTAAAGATATAATCTATAACTTTAAAATAAAATTCGTTGCCTTGAATTATTCCTCCGTATTTTAAATAGTTTTTTCAAAAAAAGTCATATCATTAAGCGAATAACTGCATCAATAGTTAATTACAAAAGTCCTTCATAGCATAACTACATTTTAAATAAACCTGAAAAAATGCATAAACGTGTCTACCAGTGTGTGTGTAGTATGTATTTACATATATTAATGTACAGTGAGCAGTTATTGCGCAGTACTCTCAAAACCGGTAATCCAATATCCGTGAAACTTAAAGATACAAAAAAAAACTTTTTCGATGTTGTTAAACACAATTTGCATAAAGATAAAGCGTATTTGATTGTTGAAAATTTATTGTACAGTAAACTGTAGTCATTGTACGTTTTATCAGACAACCATAAAAATACTTACGAATATAGATAACAGCAGTATATAACTACATTGTTTGATTTAGAAAGATTACTTATAAAATCTTTATATATGTTATTGAGAAGTAAGGTATCTTCTTTCTTATTAATTGTGTGTTTAGTAAAGTGTATGTATAGCATTTCAGATATTAATCTTTTTTGTCTATTAGGTTCACGGTCTAGAATCTTTGTTTGGGAAAAATTAAAATAATGGTTGAATTTTTTCATGTGCGGAGTGACAACAAGTTCATCTTTCTTGGTACTTTTATGTTCATTCAGGCGTTTTTTCAATGCTTTCTTTGTTTCACCTACATATGATGCAGAGCAAGAATCACATGCAAAATGATACACAACATTGGTTTGATCGAGCTTATCAATCTTGTCTTTCTCAAGAATGATAACACTGTCCATTTTATTTTGAATAATAGGGTAAATTTGTATATTTAATTTTTTCAAAATTTTTGAACAAAATTTGAAGAATAATGGTATATATCGAATAGAAATTTTTATTTTATTACGTAGATTGTCATTTAGTAGGTTGTTATTATCATTATTAGTATTTTTTATTTGGTGAAGTCTTTTCTTGATATATTTTCGTATGAAAAGTTCAGTATGATCATTATCACGTAAAATTCTTTTTGCCATGAGAATATTCTTTCTGTGGTATAATTTATCAGATAAAAAAATAACTTGATCAACCAAATTGTATACTTCATTGACTTTTAAAGATCGGGGGTGGTTAGAATTGAAATTAATCAATCTATTCGATGAAATTGGCTTGACGTACCAATTCGTGATTATTTTTAAGTTTTTATGTGTAATTGTTATGTCTAAGAAATGTATACTATTATTTTTCTCTACTTTGCAGGTGAATTTTGAGTGATTGTCCTGTTTGTTAAAAATCTGTAAAAATAATTGTGCCTGATCTTTATAAACACAAATGAGAGTGTCGTTAACGTATCTTTTATATATGAAGGAAACGCAATTATGATTTTCTTTTAACACGCGTAGGGCTTCCGTCTCAAGATCTTCTAAAACTAAGTCAGCGAATAGTGGAGAGACAGGAGAGCCCATAGGGCTACCAAAAATCTGTTTATAAAATTTTTTATGAAAGGTGAAGTAAACATTATTGAACAAAAATTTTGTGCATTCTATAATTTTATGATAAGGAATTTTTGATAATCTGTGGATTTGCATGTATCTTTCTTCCAAACTATTTATGACTGACTCTAACGAAATATTGGTAAATAAAGAAATAACATCCAAAGAAATAAAAATATGATTTTCCGGTATTTTAAGATTTTTAATTTGTTTTATAAGTTCAACGCTATTATTTAAATGTAAAGAAGGTTTTTCAAAAACTTTAGAAAGAGAATTATAGAGAATTGAGGTGAGTGTGTGTGTAGGAGAATTAATGGATGAAACAATCTGTCTAAATGAAAAGGAATGTTTACGTATTTTTGGCAACCCATAACATCTAGATAAATTTGTATTGGTTTGCGTTAATTGATTGTTATGATGTTTAAAATTTAAAAATTCGTTGTTGTTCAGTTTCGTTAAAATTTTGTGGACATCTGATTCTAAATTGTGTAATGGATTCTTATTAATCATTATGTAAGTAGTGTTGTCATTTAACATCAATTCCATGTTCTGCACATATACGTTTCTGTCAAGGCCAACAGTCACATTTCCTTTATCTGAACGAGTAAACAAAATATTTTTGTTCTCTCTTAGGAACGCTTTTGTACATTTTAAATTGAAAGTATTCGAGTGTTCAACGTTGTCAAGTTTTAATTTTTTTTTTTTCACACATTTTCATGGCTTGAGTGATTTTTGTTCTTATTTTACTTTTTAATTCACTATTGAGATCGTTGATTTTCCGCAAGCTATATTCTACATTCTTAATTGTTTGAATAATTTCACTATTTGACAAAGATTGTGTTTTTAACGCAAATTTTGGTCCTAAAGCTACGCAATTTTTTACGTTTTCCGGTATATCAAGATCTGTTAGATTTCGGAACATTTTTTCTTTTTTGTTGTTAGTATTGTAAAGGTTCTGGTTACATAACTTTTGTATAGATAAAAANGCTATATTCTACATTTTTAATAGTTTGAATAATCTCACTATTTGACAAAGATTGTGTTTTTAACGCTAATTTTGGTCCTAAAACTAAGCAATTTTTTACGTTTTCCAGTACATCAAGATCTGTTAGATTTCGGAACATTTCTTCTTTTTTGTTGTTATCATTGTAGGGGTTCTGGTTACATGACTTTTGTATAGATAAAAATTTTTTATTATATGTACGATTGAGTTTCTGTCTTTTATGTCTATTGTTAAAATATATACTACTTATGAAACTTTGAACTAATAAATTGTTAGAATGCAGATTATTTATTATTTGTCTATTAGTAAAAATATTTCTCTTAAGAACGGACACATGTGCATAACAACTTGTTGTAAAAGAAAAAATTATTAAAGTACCTTTTCAGATTTTCTGTGTGTTGAGGCAAATAGTTGTGCGTCCTACATTTTCTTAAGAAGGACAATTGGCCCATACAATGAGTCAAGTTGCTGTGTAGTTTTTGCAAGGTCCTCAGCTTTTTAGCTAACGATGATCCATGAAGGTGTTCTACTCGTGTGAAGAATCCTTCCTGGAGTTGACCCCTTTCTGATCTGGGGGCGGATTTCATTACGGTGTTTGTTGAACGTGCTGTTCTGCTCCCAATTATTTCCATGATGTCTTGAGGTTTAGTGCATAAGCACACGATCAGTAAGAGCTAATTTAGGAGTGAGAATAAAAACTCCAAAGTCAGGTGTTAGTTTGAGCAACGTTTCGTTGGTCTTAACGCCAACTTCATCAGGCTCACTTTATTAACAGAAAAACACAACAAATTTCATAAATTACATTGCAGAGCCAACGTTTACAAATATCTACATTAATGCAAAAATAATTATAAGTAAGTAGTCATGAATAAAATAGTAATATAAATAATTATAAAATTGAACAATTACTCACGTCTATATCGTTAAGGCGATCGTTACTGACTGTTAGGCGCCTCGAACGAATAAAATAAGTGTCAAATATGTATGTATTAAGACATATACATATAAACAGTAAATGTACGCTTCTTACGAATATAGATAACAGCAGTACATAACTACATTGTATGATTGAGAAAGATTACTTATAAAATCTTTATATATGTTATTGAGAAGTAAGGTTTCTTCTTTCTTATTAATTGTGTGTTTAGTAAAGTGTATCTATAGCATTTCAGGAGTTAATCTTTTTTGTCTGTTAGGTTCACGGTCTAGAATCTTTGTTTGAGAAAAATTAAAATTATGATTGAATTTTTTCATGTGTGAAGCGACAACAAGTTCATCTTTCTTGGTACTTTTATGTTCATTCGTTTTGATTTTGTATAAGAAATAACATCCAAAGAAATAAAAATATGATTTTCCGGTATTTTAAGATTTTTAATTTGTTTTATAAGTTCAACGCTATTATTCAAAAGTGAAAAAGGTTTCAAACCAATCTTGTGTATCATTGTACATGTGATTCTTGCTCTGCATCATATGTAGGTGAAACAAAGAGAGCATTGAAAAAACGCCTGAATAAACATAAAAGTACTAAGAAAGATGAACTTGTTGTCGCTTGACACATGAAAAAATTCAACCATAATTTTAATTTTTCTCAAACAAAGATTCTAGATCGTGAACCTAGTAGACAAGAAAGATTAATATCTGAAATGCTATACATACACTTTACTAAACACACAATTAATAAGAAAGAAGATACCTTACTTCTCAATAACATGTATAAAGATTTTATAAGTAATCTTTCTAAATCATACAATGTAGTTATGTACTGCTGTTATCTATATTCGTCAGAAGCGTACATTTACTGTTTATATGTATATGCCTAAATACATACATGTTTGACACTTATTTTGTTTGTTCGAGGCGCCCAACAGTCAGTAACGATCGTCTTAACGATATAGACGTGAGTAATTGTTCAATTTTATAATTATTCATATTACTATTTTATTCATGACTACTTACTTATAAATAATTTTGCATTAATGTAGATATTTGTAAACGTTGGCTCTGCAATGTAATTTATGAAATTTGTTGTGTTTTTCTGTTAATAAAGTGAGCCTGATGAAGTTGGCGTTAAGACCAACGAAAAGTTGCTCAAACTAACACCTGACTTTGGAGTTTTTATTCTCACTCCTAAATTAGCTCTTACTGATCGTGTGCTTATGCACTAAATCTCAAGAAATCATGAAAATTGTATTGCATTTTGTGGTGTATGTATAAAAATACATTTCCTAAATTTTACTCACTGATGTCAAATAAAAAAGTTTTCATGCACTTTGAATTAGATAAACTTAACCGTTGCAATTATAGTACATTATTTTTGTCAGCAACATGAATCTTTTTGATTTATCTTAAGCTTTTTTGTAGTTTTAGGAAATTAGTGGTTATTAGTTATTTATATTTTATGAATTATTAAGAATTTTTGGGCTTGACAATAAGCAAAAAATTGTGAATAATTAAAAAAAAACTTTTTGCAATTTCAGGCAACTACCACTACTACATGATTGAAACTTTTGAAAGGAAGATGTCATCACACATTTAGGGCTCACAATAATCAGTAATCAGTATTGATCAAAGTATTTTTTATTGATTAAAATTTAGTACTAAGAAACAGGGTATCAATGTGACTTGATTAACAAGGTTAACGTTGAATTAGTTAATATAAAAAAATAGTTATGACTTTTATTCTGTTTTGAAAAGGATCATGAGTTCGTTACAGTCTGAGAGTACAGCTGTTAATCAAAGGAATTTAGTATTATTCGTTATTGAGGATTTTGAGAGCCAACTGAAGTTGTCCAGCTCATTACAACATAAAAATGAATTTGAAGAGTACAATAAAAATAACCGTGCAACATCTCATCTCTACCAGCAAGCTCCTTACTCTAAATTATTTACAATGAACCAAAATATTTTAAATGAAATAGAAAACGAAACAAGGAGGATAGCTACTTCTGTAGATTCGATAACTGAAAATTTATCTGCTATTCTTCACAGTGTAAGTAAATATTAATTGTGCAAAAACTTCTGAGAATTGAAAACAAAATTTTAATTTGAAATAATCGTTAATGTCTTAGTCATTACCTATATAGTTGTATCATATTTAAATATAAAATTCTTTTTTTATGTTAGAACAAATATTTGTATAATGTTTTGATACAATTTTTGTTTGAATAAAAAATAATTGTTGCTCTTTTAACTGTAATCCTGAATTATTTTTTAATAAGCTTCTAAAAATCTCAGCACATTCGTTAAAGTATTCTTTGACGATAATGATTTTTGTACTTACCTGTTTAGTTTAAAGTTAAGTCAAAGCTTAGTAAAAATATGAATAATGTTTTTCTAAATTTTTTCATTAAAAAAATACTTACTCCAGGCACTTTATAGTATGCTTACAAAACTATTTAGATTTTTTATGGCCTTGATCTATGTCATACGTAATAGTCTATAAAGTATTCAAAGTACTAAGAATTTTTGAGTCGAATGTTAAGGTAACACGAAAGTCAGTGACAACATTCTGTTGTTGTGCAATTTTTGGTCTCAATAATTTTATTTTTCTAATAAACTTGTGAAATGTATTTTGCAGTAAATATGTCAGCCCAAATAAAAGAAGCATAAGATTCAATTCTTAGAAAACGTAGTACAGTATTGTACTAGATTTGCAGTACATAAATTTGTGATAACAGTCTTAATAGTGAGTGTAAAAAAACGCTAGATGTTTCGAACATAAATAATGTAAAACTCTGAGTCTCAAGCAATATCTGGAAGTAGCATGGTGGTGCTTTTTTCAGTACTTATTGGAGATCACCAGANCTAAAGAAAACATAGTATTTTTTTTTTTTTTTTTTTTTTGCTACATTTTCATCTTATAAGTAAAAATTTATGAGTTACATAACATAAACATTTTCTGATAATCCTCATAGTAATGTAATAAAGTATTAAGTTACAGAATTATTACATTTTTCTATTCGGGACTGAGAGTAAGGGAAGGAATGGACTTGTGAATATTACGTCTTCTTCTTCTTCTTGGCCCCGGATTTTGTATTGTTAATTACTAGTCTATTAAGTGCATCAACATTTGCTGACACTCTCATCTCAAGGCATAGTTTATAGTGCCAGTCGTATTTTACCAAGTTGATTTTTTCCTGGCATGATGGGCAGATCTTTTTTAATTTCATTTGTGTTTTTCACAGAAGACNTTACCTATATAGTTGTATCATATTTAAATATAAAATTCTTTTTTTATGTTAGAACAAATATTTGTATAATGTTTTGATACAATTTTTGTTTGAATAAAAAATAATTGTTGCTCTTTTAACTGTAATCCTGAATTATTTTTTAATAAGCTTCTAAAAATCTCAGCACATTCGTTAAAGTATTCTTTGACGATAATGATTTTTGTACTTACCTGTTTAGTTTAAAGTTAAGTCAAAGCTTAGTAAAAATATGAATAATGTTTTTCTAAATTTTTTCATTAAAAAAATACTTACTCCAGGCACTTTATAGTATGCTTACAAAACTATTTAGATTTTTTATGGCCTTGATCTATGTCATACGTAATAGTCTATAAAGTATTCAAAGTACTAAGAATTTTTGAGTCGAATGTTAAGGTAACACGAAAGTCAGTGACAACATTCTGTTGTTGTGCAATTTTTGGTCTCAATAATTTTATTTTTCTAATAAACTTGTGAAATGTATTTTGCAGTAAATATGTCAGCCCAAATAAAAGAAGCATAAGATTCAATTCTTAGAAAACGTAGTACAGTATTGTACTAGATTTGCAGTACATAAATTTGTGATAACAGTCTTAATAGTGAGTGTAAAAAAACGCTAGATGTTTCGAACATAAATAATGTAAAACTCTGAGTCTCAAGCAATATCTGGAAGTAGCATGGTGGTGCTTTTTTCAGTACTTATTGGAGATCACCAGATTTGTCATATTTGTTAAGTGCTGTACCCTACAGCGCGTAAAATGCAGCCCATATTACGTTTTATTTTGAAAAAATTTAACTATACATGATTTCTTCTCAAATCTTCTGGATTAATTTAAAGATGCATAAAACATTTAAATAGCTTAAGTAACTCGTTGCTGCTGAGAAGGCTGTCTCAAAGCAAAGCGGGAAGTGCGCGTTTTGAACATGACTTGCTTTCATCTGGGCTAGGTGCTCGTAATTTTTATGCCTGTTTGGTAGTTTTAGGCATGCATGAAGTGGCTAATTTAGGTAGTCCCTGCGTTTACAAGTAATTGAACTACAGCTGTCTTGCATGTTATTTTAAATTTCCATTTAGACCTCATTTTTATTTTATTAACAATAAAGAAATTTAATGGTTCCAGACTCCATAGAATTTTCAGATGCATATTAATATAGTAGGTGAGATGTATTCTATGTGAGATCTCTCTGAATAAGCTGTAACAGGCTTGTTACTACTTATACACTGTTGTTTTTTTCAAACAATTGTTTTTTTTTTTTTTTTTTCATTACTTTCCTTTCCTCAAAATGAATATACGGTTTAAATATTACTTAGTTAGTTTTTTTGTCTTTACACTTTCGCCATGGAGAAATTATTGAAGAAACACGTTTTTCTATAGCATGAAGAACTTTTTTAACAACTCTACCACAAAAGTAGGTGTTCAGAGACGAATCTTCGAATGTTTCAAAACCCGTTTAGATATGCTCGAAAATTATTGGTCTCAGTTTTTGAATTGCATGGAGAGTAGACAAGGTTAGCTTATTGGAACAGGATTATTTTAAATCGGATCATTTTTCAGTGGTAGAGGATAATTTTTCCTAGGTGAAATCCGTTGTTTTTTAACTAGTTAAAGATTTGTTGTCTGTCCCTCGGCCCGCTAATGATCCTCCGTATTCTGCTGCAGTAATTGATCAAGTGTCCCTTCTTGTGCTCTCGTTTACTATATTTTGCGGTAATCATAAAGAGACGAAATCCTTCAAATAACGCTTCTCTTTGCTCGTCTTACTAATACATAAAGCAAAGTCGCTAAAACCGTTGTAATCGCTAACCGCGAAGACTACTGAACCGATTTTGCTGAAATTTTGCGTACCGATTCTTGACACTTCCTAGATGGTTTTAGTATGGTTTTTATCTTGAAAAATTTAATAACAATAGCAACAAATAAGCTCAAAGTTTTGCAAAAATACGCCAGCTTTTCACTTTAGTTCAGTAGCATCCACTAGGTAGCATCGACATAAAATCAAAGCTACCTGCAACAGAATGAAATAAGTGTGGTTATAATAGGCCGGAGCGTCGCAAATTTTTCTGGAATCGTTGTCTGTCAGTTCATCGAGCTGCATTGACAATATAGCTGGAGTCGTGCAGCTTCATATCCCGGTTACCGATGACGCTCTTCTCCAAAGGGGAAGTGATCTAGGTCTTCACTTTAACCTGGAACCTTCAGAATTGATAAGTGCCACTAATGAAAAAGTAATTTTAACCGATAACGTCTGCGGCGCAATACCAGGTGACATGTCTAGCCAGATCACATCCTGCTCCGACACTTTAGAGTTATGTGGCCGTACCACAATCTGGCCTGGTGCCGTCAGAGAATTATTTACTACAAATATAAGCCCGGGAAGACAGCCCTAAAGAGTACGGGCAGCCACAACTGCCAACTTCTTAGTGGTCGTTCCAACGGCATACCTACAGAGAAAGTATTCACCAGGCCCACTTTCCCGACTAACGATGAGTGGTGGTTATTCGGGCAACGACCTGAAGACGAGATATATTTTGATCAGCGGCTTATCTCCCTCATGTACGGTCTCCGTACACAGAGACTCCAAGGGTAAGAGTCAAGCTACCCACAGCTGGCTCTCCATCATCAAGCATAATAATAAGGAATAACTAGTAATTTTACCACTGGCCTTTTTCAGGGCCAATATAAGTATTTACGTTCATTACTCAACCTTTAATCTCATTGGTTGTTTTAAGAGCCCCCTAAGTGTAAACTACCGTGCCAACAAATACATTCTTACTACCATTTCCGGAAACATTATTCGTCGACTAAAAGACTACGTAAAGCCGGTCACTATGAAACCAAGTTATTCTTTCACTGGAAGTTGTCACAAGGGGAGTTATTCGTTGCAAAGCTGGGAACCCCGGTGACCGACGACCCTATATTACCCTCTCGACTCTAAGCATTCAACCAGGTATCACCGATCCTCTCCAAGGTCTGTGCTGGGCGTACCTAACAGCTTTGAAGGAAAAAAGAATTCGAGCCAACGAGAGTCTCCAGCAGGCAAGCATCACGAACCAATCTCTACTAATCTCTCCACCTTAGACCATCAAAACAACTGAGTTTGCAAAAAAAAAGGTGCTTTAGACACCACTGTCTTCGACGTTATGCCAGGAGACGTTGGGAAAGAGCACTGCAACTAGCCCCAATGCTTCGGACTTTGTAATTTTTCTTTCGATCAGTCTAGGGCTTTAATAGCAGGCCAGAGAGAATCAGCCTGAAGTATCCAGGCTGTCACAATTGCTATAAACTTTAGTCGAGAAAGAGTTTACTTAAAAAACTCACCGGTCTTTTTTAGGGCAATCAGACGTCGAACTACCTTGCCAACAAATATATTAGAACTTAAAAAAATTGACAGCTAATAGCCTTTAGGGGTCACAAAAGTCGCAAGAGGGTGAATTGGAAGGAAAACTTCAAATATATCTAATGAATACAATTTTAGGCGTCAAGAAACTGACGCAGAAAATTTATCGAGATTGGAACAGCAGCCTCAAAATCGACAAATAAAGAATCCATTACGTGACAGATCAGCTTTTCATTTTACCCTCACAGTAATCTCCTAAATCTTTAAAGATCCAAATTTAGGTTTTTAAATAAGAAGAAAATATATTTGTATTTTTGTGGCAATAAAAAATGTAGAGATTAAGCTCCAGGACTTTGTTGCTCTGGTAATAAAGTTGTGAGATAAGAGAAAAAAAATATGTTAAAAAAAATTTTTTTCTTCTTATCTCACAACTTTATTACCAGAGCAACAAAGTCCTGGAGCTTAATCTCTACATTTTTTATTGCCACAAAAATACAAATATATTTTCTTCTTATTTAAAAACCTGAATTTAGATCTTTAAAGATTTAAGACATTACTGTGAGGGTAAAATGAAAAGCTGATCTCTCACGTAATGGATTCTTTATTTGTCGATTTTGAGGCTGCTGTTCCAATCTTGATAAATTTTCTAGGTCAGTTTCTTGACGCCTAAAATTGTATTCATTAGATATATTTGAAGTTTTCCTTCCAATTCACCCTCTTGCGACTTTTGTGACCCCTAAAGGCTAT